>APFE031076302.1:3442-60460 GCA_000404065.3 Pinus taeda | reverse complement strand
GGGTCTAGCACCATAGTCTGCAACCGCAAGGCCGGCACCCGCTCGAACATCAGCGGAAGCAGAAGAGAACCGTAACCAAACTGCTTCGACTCTCCACGTCGACAGTTGTTCAGTTGCCTCTTCATGCTGTTCGTCACAGCAGCCGCCCAGTTGAAGATCGTGGGCTCTAGGCAATCTAGAGAAACTAAGAGATTGGCCTTTGAGGCCTCATGGTTCACCAAGCTCCCCGCTGCCCACGTAACCAGAAAGAGAATGGTGCGGAGAACTATGTCGGCACGCTCACCGACACCCACCGATGGAATACTGCACTTCCCACTCCATGTCTTAACCGCATGTGGGCAGACACGAGCCATCAATCGGTCTAGCGTCTCGCCGCTAGGACACTGCCCCTCCAGAATGGGCACCGGGCCTCGGCGGGACAGCCCAGTCAAAAAGTATATGTCATTCGAGTCGAATTCGATATCTCGGCCCCGGATGGTGAATTTCCCATCCACTGGGTTCCAGGCCCTGATCAGCAGCTCCAGCAGGTCTGGCTGAGCTCTTAGTCTCGGAATGCGGAAAAATTTCATCAAACCGCATGCCCGCATGGCATTGCAGCATCCGGCATCAGCCAAAGCAGCCATATCCTCATTATCATGGTCCCTCTCCTGCCAAGTAAAGGCCATTGTGTCCTGCAAAAGCACCCAAGACCCATTTAGAAGCTTGCATGTGGGAAGAAACATTTAAATTTTAAAACTAATATTTCTCGGCGCCAGCGCGACTGTTTCTAAAACAGTCGCGCTGGAAATGGCCGCCCCATGTATTTTTCACTGGGTCAGCGCGGAAACACGGGTTTCCGCGCTGACCCAGATCGGGCTACGTGTTGGAAAGCCCAATCAGCGCGGACCCGATAGGGAAATCCGCGCTGACCGAGAGCGCTCCAACGCGCAAAGATTTTGGACAAATGGCCAAATCTTACGGTCAAAACACACAAAAACATAATCAAAATGCAGGGCAAGGCAAGGGGAACCTACCTGGAACAAACGGTTCGGAAATCAACGTCCAGATGAGGGATAATCAGCTCCGTCAACTTTGTAGTAATTTCACGTCCTCCAGAGCTCCAATGGTAAAATGGTAAAAATGGTTTTACAAACCTCCTATTTATAGTAAAATTTCCAAATTTGGTCAAATTTCCTTGTAAATGTGGGTTTTTTACTATAATTTTGCCATAAACTCATCTAGATGTGCTAAATTATGTCTTAATGCATTTTTTATTGTGATTTTTCGACGTATCGAACAGGTTTATGCGGGTATTTGTCATGTGCAGGTCCTTGAAACCAATATGGTCGCGGTGGATTCCTATACACTTGGTCCCAAAAAATGTCATCATTAAGCTCTTTTCCGACGCAAAACAAGAAAAGATTGCCGAGCCCCCTCTTAGCTCGTCTAAAAGAAACAAGAGGCGGTCGTTTTAAAGCTCTTTTTCGACCGTTTAAAATAACAAAGATTGTCGGGCGTTTGTCGTTTCGCGCTCGTTATCGGTTCTAAAACGACGTGATGCCAACCGCTTTTTTACTTTTTCGGGTCAACATCACTATTCATGAAAAGTACTCCTCGGTCGTAACGATCGGGTGGTTCTTTCGAGCATCATTTTATACTTTTTCGGGCTCGAGAGACACAACTGTACGAAAAAGCACCCCCCCTGGAGTTCCCTTTTCAGCTGTCTTTTCAAACTCCCTAAACATGAAAAGACGCCGAGTTTTTCCTTTGTCAGACTCGTTAAAACTAAATGACATTGGACTCCATCGCAATGATGCTCTCCAAGCATATGCTATCCCCGTCAAGCTTGTCATCCAAAAATAATCGGGGTACTCGCCAGAAATGGTGGGGGAAATAAAGGAACCATCATCGTCGTCATCGGCAGTATGTCGCTCTTGAACATGGCACTATTTGCATTCGTGTCTGGGTGGGGACATCTCATCTCACTTCACTTTTGCCTCCATGGGTTTGGGTTATCCTATTTGGCCACTCATCTGCTCATTGTCTTTCCGTTACGACCTCTGATCATTTGACCCCCAAACACTGCCAAATCCGTCGTTGTGCCCTCAATATGTTCAAGAGAAGTTGGCCTCTGCAAGTATAACCTCCCTCTGATATTTCACACACAACAAACTTGTCTCTACCCGTCTCGCGTCGATGATGTGGGAATCACTATGGCCCACCTTCGATAAAAATCACTTCCTGTCGACTTCAGCTCATTATCCAGGAGTGACCTAGAGACTCCCTTCAGGTACCTTGGAGCCTGCATGCCTCAATGGCAGGTTCTTCGTGTTCAACGCGAGGTTTTCATTATTGACCTCCGATCGAATGATTCCGCGGATGTTCGACATCGACTCATTCATTCGCATGCCGTGGATTGTACCTATAGTACCTTGAGGACCATCGTCATTATTGGTGGCCCCTCTCGCGTCTGTTAACAGCCTTCATCATTGGCTGGTAATCAGACGATGTTCAAGCATGTTCGACTTCGACACATATATTCACATGTTTGGACTTGTACTTTGTTCGGATTCGGATGGAGCGCAAGACCCTGGTTCTAGTCCATTGTAGACCAAGTTGCGATTTTGTGGGACATCATTACATGACTCATTGACGGATGGTTGCGACCATACCTGAGTCCTCTTAAGGATGGCTGCAACCATACCTCTTATCATTATGGTCTTCTCAGCTGGGTGGCTGCGTCCATGCCATAGACCTTGTTTCCATATGTCTTTTGGATGGCTGCGCCCATGCCTAGACTACATGTAATTGAAATATCAGTTGTATCCGCCTGCAGGTTCTCTCTGGTGGTGCTCCAGTCCAGCAGTCTTGTAAAGCATTTCACCCCTCCCACTCTCTCGGGCTTCATGCTTTAGGGGGCATCTGTTACACAGTAAAATGTCACTGCCATCATGTCAGTCTCCCTACTGTGCTATAAAACACATTCACTCATACTCATGCTCCTCAAAATGGCTAAAAAACCCTCTTTGCCTAAGTTAAATGGATCATCGCGTCTGTTAATAAAATAACCGTGCTGACAGGCGGAGGCTAGTGTTGTTGTTGCGCTGCCAGCGCAGAAGCACACGTCTTTTCCGCGCTGGTCCCATTTTACGAACAGCGCACCCTCCGTTTGTCCTTTTCACGCTGACCGGACCTCCTCTATAGTTGATCTGCGATGTCAGCGCGGCAACCCAGTGTCTCACCCGCGCTGATCCTGTTTGGGCGAATTTGTTCTAACAACCAACCTTCCAGATCCCTCCAGACTTGGTTGTTAGCATTGTTGAGGTCGCCATCCTTTCTCTGGCATGTCTGTTCGACTGACCATCCACTTATCTTGGGGGAAAGCTCATCTCTTACCTATTCATGGAGACTCCTTCTCTTTATAAACCTCCTCCATGACCCATGAGCAGCTAGTTTGGAACATATAGACTTTGATTGAGGAATTCTTTGTGCATTCTAGTGCTGCTCTTTGTAGGCATTTGGTGTGTTGTGTGAGGATTGCTTTGAGCTTGAGGAAGGTCATGAGCTTGTTGCCTTGTATGTGAGAGAGAGACCTTTTGACTTGGGAGATTTGCTCCAAAGGTGAATGCTTGGAAGATATGCTAGCTGGACCCTCTAGGGAAAGACTCAGCATCAGGACTTCAGTTGTACCTTACTCTACTTTTTGTTAATAAAGATAGATGACTACTCTTATGGTTCCATTTACATTTGTTCAATGAATGATTAATGCAAATTGTATCTTTCCTGACCGATACATAGTTGTTGTTAGTAGATTTTACGCTCTTGTTTGCTCTCTTTTGCTTGTGCAGGTGTTCGTCCGCGAGGATAGCGGGGAATTGTGATCGGCTGGAGCGAAGGAGCGAGAGGAGTATCTCTTCGACAAACAAGCGTTGGAATCCAAGTAGGTTATTCTCACCCACTTGTTAATTACAACTAGGAACCTGCGGTGTAGCATTGTTTGATTGTTGCTAGACCCCTGTTGGGCTAGTAGGGATCGCCTCTATCCGTAGAGGGGATTTACCTATCCAACAAGAGACACAGGCCACAGTGAATTTCAAGGGGTTGACCCTAGAACTCACCCCTGAGCTCATTAATCATGTTACAGGTCTACCATTGGGGCTCCCTTGGAGCAAATAAGAGAGTTCATTAGGCCAAGCAGCCAAGAAAACATTCTTTATGGCCGAGGAACATCCTGTAGAAGACAAGAACAGGGTCCAGGGAGCCAGCTTACCTCCTCTCTGGAGTGAAGTCAGTTCCCAAATCATAAAATACATTACCTGTGAAGGGAGGTTCAACATTGTCTACGGCTATCATTTCATGTTACTGAGTGAACTAAGACATGGAATGGATTTACCTCCAGAAAAGAAGTTGAGCATCCCCCATTTTCTTCTGCAGTCATTAATTGAATGTGGCACAAAATTGAAGGAAGGAACACCGGATCAGTTAGCCCATCATGGGCTCATTAAAATTTTAGTGGAAGATGCCCTCCACATCTACACTGTCCCCCTCTCTTGGGAGATTTTCTGAAACATGTCCAGAGATGATGATATTCAAATTATGGTCGAGGAGCTCACCTCATCCAGCAGTGAAGAAGGGGGACACACTGAAGCAAGAGAGAAAACTAGTGGTAAAGAAACATAGGGCAAACAAACACAAAAAGGACAGAAAGAGGAATGGGGAAAGGGCCAAATTGCTGAGCCCAAAACAGTGTGAGGAACAACGGCACAAACACCCAGGGAAAAATGATTGCAGAGTAGAGCAGAGGACTGAAAAAGTCCAAATAAAGGAGGGCACAGCCAAGGCAACCACACATAAATTAAAAGGAAAGACACATCCAGGCAAGCAGATTGAAACAATTGACACAGGAATTTCTACAGGAAGCATGAAAACAGAACAGCAAGAGGAGAAATCACCTGAGATTTTGGCCAGGAAGGCAGTAGTTGTGCTGGCTGACTTAAGCACATCTCCAAAACAAAAAGGGAAGTGAAAAAGGGAGACATCCATGTACTTTGAAGCAAGATGGAGCACACGGATAAAAGTGGGCAAACCCCAACCACAGTCAAAAGAGCCAATTACGATTGAGGACGCCACAACTAAACAAAAGGAAGAGTCTCCTTCAAAGGCATCCATCGCCTATGAACGAGGAAGCTCGAAAATGTCCACCTGGAGAGAAAGGATTAAAATGATGGATTCAAAGACAGCTCTATAGGAAGTTGAGACAGTTCTTCAGGAAACGCTGGTTAAGCTAAAGGAGACCGAGGAATTGGAGGAAAAGGCAACTAAATCATCACAAGAAGAAGAAAAGGCTAAAAAAACTTTGGAACCAAGCCCTCAGCCTAGCTTGGGCTCCTACTATAACCTGTTAGAGGCCGGAAAGATAATTCCCCAAAAATTCGCAGTGCCACTTTTCTTTGCACTAGAAGAAGAGAGGGTAAGGACCCAAACTTGGATGAAGATCACCAAGTCCAAAGGTGTGGCAGACATAGGTCCCCTGGAAGAACAACTCAAGCAATCAAGAAAAGAATTGGCTATGGTAAGGCATGTGGAAAGCAGTCAGAGGGCCAAGCTACAGGAAGAAAACGAGTTACTAAAACAGTAGCTACAGCTACAGGGACACTATAAGGAAGACAAGCCCCACATCTTGGGAGAACAACGGCAACAGGAAAAGCCCACGACAAACAAAGAAACCCCTCATGAACAGCAGAGAAGAGATGGGTTGCAGGCTGAAATTGAAGCACTAACTAGACAGCTACAAGAGAAGGAATTGCAAGCAACACAGGAGATACAGTCTCTAAGGCAACAGGTACAAGAGAAGGAAGCCCAACTGGCTTGCATGGCCAGTTGGGCAGTAGAGGCCATGTAGTGTAGGCAACCTGCCAAATCATATGCCTTATACCTTAAGGATCAATGGTTGTAGTTCCAGATTAACACCTTGGCCGAAAGGGGCACCACTCCATTTCAAAACTACCATCAATTCATGGCTTTATGTGACAGTAGCTCATCAGAGGACAAGGCCAAATTATCAGAATTCTGCTTACACAACTTGGCCCTGCCCAACATGAATTCGTGGGACCCCAACGCTGTGGTAGGAGATGTGCAACTTATGTCCATGGCCTCTTGGCTAAATCATGAAGAAAAGAGGGTAGCAGAGGTCCGAAATATTATGGACAGGGAACTAAGAGAACCACTAATGATCAAAGAAGAGCCAGAGGATCCCTCAACATTAATACATGCCCACCAAAACTTGGCCAATGACTCTCAGGCCCTACCAGATTACATTGAACGACAAGCTCAAGCCATCGCTCATTTCGAGGACATGGAAAGACTGTTGGGGGATAACTGCATTCATGCTTGCACATGGAGGTGGAACACACTATCCCACAGCCTAAAAATAAGAGAATACCACTCCCCAACAAGGATGAGGGAGGCCTTGGCAAGAGTACCCCTCTACAAACAGTCAATGCAAAATCTTCAAGCCAACTAGATCAGCCTAAAGTTCAATCCTCCCTTGCTTTTAGGACTGCTGGAAGGAGTCAAAGAAGAAGAGGAACACAGGCACTGGGAGGAAGTGGAAAGAAAAGCAAGATTTCGTGACCGTGAAGAAGATATCACCTCGGAGGCCTGGGATGTGAGAGAGGCAGTCAAGGCAATCAAGGATGATAAGATGGATTAGTTGCTCAGAGGATGAGCAACCCATTTAGTAGGGGGTGATGATGAGCCCCGGAATTGGGTAACTTATTGGGCTCATTTTGCCTAACTATTCGTCATCAATCCACCATTTTTCATAGTTTATGCTTTTTTTTTTAGTATATTTATGTTAGTTGAACGAATGAGAATAGTCACTTGACCAAGAAGGCTAACACGTGGTTATTACAGATTTTTGGACAAATTTTGGACCAAGGCCAAGTATTTATGAGCCTAATGACAGCCAAGCATGAAGGAACAAGGGTGAGGATTCGTAGGAAGGGTGTCTCCTACACTAAATGGCCCCTTCCTCGAATTCTCCACCCTCAACTCGGAGTTCAACAGGCCACCGAAAAGGATTCCCAAGGGCAGCCGAGCAGTTTTGTGTAAAGTGACTGATCACTGGCAGTTTGAGCAGTCGACCCCCTTGAGTTAAGGAGGGTTGTTGGAGACCCTCGTAGTGCATAAATAGTAAGGTTTCTAGCCTTCGTAGGTTACTTTTTGAGCAGTTGTATTTTGTACTATAGTGTTGTTAGTTTTTCAGCTCATTTTATAGCTTCTGCTATACAACTTTCTTTGTGACATGGTTATTTTTTAGTAATGGAAAGCAGTTTCATTTGGCATCAGTTCTGAGCTTCCTCTTAGGAGCCTGTAGCTCTTGGAGTTGGGCCCAACCCAAGTGCCAAGGCTTCTTTTGTGTATTGTTATATGTTTTTTAATGTCTTTGCAAAATAATTTCTATTAAGTAGATTAAAATCTTGCTTGGTTACCTAGGTCATTGTTGATGATTAAAAAGGCTTTTCATGTTCAGATTGATTTGATAGGTTAATAACAGATAAGATCTTCATAAAAAGGCTATAAAGCACCCCTGATCTCACCTCTCCCTCCGTGGGACCATGAGTTGGGACCAAGGTGTCCTTGCCGCCACCAAAAACATTGTCTTTGCTTCATCATGCAATTATTAGTGTTAGATTCTCATTTGCAGAAGTTGATACCAGTTGTTGTTACATGTTCAAGTTCATGATTTCTTAGTTTGCATAGTTATTTGACATGATTTCATTGCAAATAAACTTCCGTTCATTTTCTTTGCTGTTATTTAGGTCATATTAGGTTAAAGTAGCTAGGTCCTTGATTTTCTGAGTCTTTGTTTGTTCAGTTTGGGAAATAACTTGCAGAGCACCTGTAATACCTCTCTAACTACCCTTAATCCATCAATATTTCCTGCTCCATCCCCTAACTCGGATTCTTGCCTTACATTTTCCACATTCTCTCGATTTTCCCTAATTTCCATATTTTTGTGCAACATTGCTCTACCCCTCCTTGATCAAATCCAACCACCCTCATCACTCCTCAGCTCCATCCACCAAGTCCTGGACCTCCTCACACCCTTATCTCACCTCCATACCCACTTCTTCACCTTTCTTCCTCCATCAACCCTCCAAAATTCCCTTTCGGAACATCCTGTAGAAGTTACAGAACATCCTGTAGAACCCCTGCAGACTTCCTGTAGAAGCTCACGAAAGTGGTTTCTTGATATCCAAACATTGTGAAACTCTCTAGAAGGGTGCTAGGGACCCCTTAGGCCCTCTTATCACCTTCCCAACCTCCTTCAAGTGCCTCTCCAGTTCCATTCCTCATCTCGCCTCTGCACAGTCAACAACAGTCGAACACATGCAAGATAATTCCACAAATATGATTCAAAAATACAAAAAGATGTTCCTTTCTCATATTCCACTTCAGAGATAGCTTAGACACATGAAATTTACATTTCCAAGAGTCAATGGCATCCATTTCTGTAGCTCTCTGCCTTTTACTTGCACCAGTAGGGTTAGTCGGCAAAACTGGGTTTGTTAGGGTTTACATTTTCTTTTAGCTTTCATGTTCTTTCTGCAAGTAGATTAGCCTCTTTTGAGTTAGCTTTCATCCATCACAGTTAAAAGCTTCTTATAAGGACTCATAGAAGTTGGCTTGAGCTCCTAGCAGACTTGTGCCAGCTGATCAAGTGACAGCCTGCAGTAAGAGCTAGTACTTGTGCATACAGCACCATCGCTTCCAAGTTTGTTACAAACTACTAGGTTCATAAAAGTAAAGAAGGGAGTCCCACGAGTTGCAACATTCTTGCTGCAATACTGGAGCCCACCAGTATTGTTGATTTACTTCATTATCATTTCCAATTTGGTTATTTAGTGTGTTGTGTGTGAGGTCAACAACTATAAAGAACATTGTCTATTGTTGTCAAAGCTCTCAGATTGGGGATCTTATTTATGCTTGATTTAGTTTACATCAGTTAAACAAGGAATGATTTATTGCTACTGTATCCTTGACTAATAATTGTTGTTACTTTGTTGAATAAATGATTTACTTTTAGAGCATTGAGTTTCCTTTAATTGCAAGTGAGTTTTATTTAAATCATCTGTTTACTCTTGTATTTGAAAGCACTGTACCGCAATTTAGAAACATTACTCTTCAGTAAATAGCCGCCACAAACTTTGTACACTCTTGAAATAGAAAATCTTTCCTAGATTGATAATTAATGTGGGATAAATAGGAATTAAAAAGACACCTTTTATCAACCAACAAGTTTCAAATATTTTCTCCTTAATTGCTGCTTACACGCTCCTCCTAACGGGATTTGCTTAGTCAAATCATCTACAGTGACTCCAATGGCTATTTTTGGGTTGGACTTGTGACACCTTCCTCCATGGTGTAGCGTCATGAACACAGCTTCATCTATTTCACCCTTGTCAAACTTCCGCAACCTGTGTATTTCGTTGTCCTCCCAATCGAGCAAAGTAGTTTATAGTCCCATGCTCCCTTTCAACTTTATGGAGCACTAGGATTGTCTAGCATCCATATAGTCATTGCACAGGGGCAAGATCCCCTTTATAAAGTTTCAGCCGGCTCTGATTCCATTTTCCTAAAAAAGGGTCATCATTCAGCTTCGCGAGTTGAACTACGCCACCCTCTGTAATTTCATTGACAGTATATGGTCCTAGCTAATGCATCTGGAATTTACCTGGAAATTTGGTGAACTTGTTACCGTATAACAACACAAGATCATTTATATTGAGAGTGCGAAGATTGATATGGTGATCATGCCATGTCTTTTCGCATTCCTTTTGTACTTGTTGGTGGAATCCCACTAAAAATTGTGAAAATTCTATCACTGCAGCAACTGATTTACTTTTCCTACTTATTCCTCAAGAAGTTATTTATAAAAATACTTCAATAAACATTAAAATAAATACTATTACAGATATCACATCGTAATATAGAAATAAACATATGCACAAGAATCAACACATTGACACAGATATTTTGGACAACAGTCCCCGGAAAAACCCAGCTTGGGAAAACTGGTGCAGCAAGGGAGGATTTTATTATTCAGCAATGTTTTAGTACAACAGAGTGCCAAACTGGCTTACCCACAGAGAGAAAATTTCTCAAGCACTTCTTCTGATCCCATCGTCAGCACGCTTGACCTCTGCATGGCTCTCAAACACTGCGTCAGCCCTGCCTGATTGCGTCAGCCCTGGGCCTCTTTGCGTCACCCACGCAGGCCCAGCTAGTGACTACACAGTCTCCTGCTACCTTTGCGTCTACCTAAAATGCCCTGCATTTGCCTCTCCTGCCTCAACGTTGATCTCCAGTGGATGATCCCGTCTCTCTATTCCATACTTACTGCCCCCTGACTGCTCATCAGGCCACTAGTTCAATTTCTCAGCTAACTCTGCTCCAAAAAATTAACTGACTAGTCTCCCTCAGTGTATTCTCCAGGTGACCCTCAAGCCCCCTCTTATACTTTTCTTGTTGATAAATCAATGGTTGAGATTAAGTCTCTAATCAACGGCTAAGATTAGATCTCGTTTAATCCATGACTTTTGGACCATTCTAGCACAGTTATACTAATTCACATTAATATTTTATTTTCCCTAAGTTTAGACTTAAGGACATCATTAAAAATATTAATTATTTTAATATCTCCAAAAATGTTTAGAATCTGCCTAAACCATTTCTAGGTATTTGAGATCTCATGTGCTTTAGCCTCTCCACCACTTTTCGTGGCTATAGCACATCCAATGCTACCTTAAATAAACACTCCCTCTTAGTGAGGACTATGTTCCAATAGTACTCCTCACTGAGTATCACCCTAATCATTTGCATCGGTCCATGTGCTAATGTTAAGCCTCCCTGCCCAATGTCCTTTGCCCTATTTTATCCTGTACTGTTGCCCATGGCTCTGCTACTGCCACTACTGCATCTGTATGACAACTCCCTCTATATTCGTGTTGTTGTTGGTCCTTTCTCCCAACACTGCATCCACATTGCAACTCCCTCTGCATCCGTGATGTTATCACTCCCATTTCTACTTCTGAAATGGGTCCTTTACCATCCCCATATTTTCCATGAAGTAGTCAAACTTTGTCCTTCCAAGGGCCTTGGTGAGGATGTCTACCACCTGTTCTCCTGTAGGAGTATAGCTCAACTGTACAACTCCTCGTTGGACATAGTCTCTAACAAAGAGACATCAGATATCAATATGCTTCGACCTATCATGAAACACTGGATTCTCAGAGAGCTTGATGTGACTCTGATTATCACACATGATCCTGGTCACCTCCATATTCCTTTTGAATAGGTTCACATGCAGTTTTCTAAGCCATATCACCTCACACAAAGTTGTGTTTGATGCCATATATTCTGCCTCAGATGAGCTCAAAGCCACGAACTTTTGTTTCCTACTACACCAGGAGGTCATTCATGATCCAATGTTGAAATAGTACCTAGAGGTACTTTTCTGATCCACTGAACTTCTTTCCCAATCTTCATCAGCAAATCCACTCAAACTGATATCCTTACCTTTGGTGTAAAAGAGCCCATAATGGAATATTCCCTGTAAATACCTGAGAAGGTATTTGGTTACTTCCAGTGTGCCCTCTTTGGTTCCACGATGAACTGACTGAGGGTGTTGACAGTGTAGCAAATTTTTGGCCTGGTATTGACCAGATACATTAGGGACCCGATGAGATGTTTGTATAAGGTGGGATCAACATCCTTGTCTCATGATGCATCAATCTTCTTCCATTTGGTGATCATTGGCGTAGCCATGGGTCTACAGTCCTCCATCCAAAATATTTTCAGGATTTCTATAGTATACCTCCCTTGTCCAAGGAAGATTTCTCCCTTCTGCTACCAAACTTCCAACCCTAGGAAGTAATGCATTTGTCCCAAATCCTTCATATCGAATTTTGTGGCTAGATTCTTCTTGCAGTCCCCAATGAGTCTAGATGATCTTGTCAGAAAGAGATCATCCACATATAATACTAAGATTAGCAGCTCATTCTCTAGAACCAGATAGTAGATATTTGGATCCGTGTAACTCTTGACAAATACTATCTTCTGCAAGTAGCGATCTATTCGACCATACCATGCTCTCGGTGCCTGTTTCAACCCATACAAGGCTTTATTCAATCTACATACATGAGACTTCTTCTCATGAGTCTCAAAGCCCTCTAGTTGTTCAATGTATACCTCTTCTTCTATTACCCTATTCAGAAATGTCATTTTGACATCCATTTGATGAATCTCCCATCCCATCTAAGCTACAAGAGATATCACGGTCCTAATAGATGTATATCTGGCTACCGAGGCAAAGGCTCCTCATAATCAATTCCTTCATTTTGAGCATACCCCTTAGTCACAAACCTGGCCTTGTATTTCTCAACATTGTCGTCTGCAGCTTATTTGATCTTGTAGATCCATCTTGAACCTACCACTAATTTGTCTTGAGGCCTTGGCACCAGCTCCCATACATCGTTCACCATTATGGAGTTGTACTCCTCTACCATCGCATCTAGACAAACTGATGTTGAGCTGCCTCCTTGAAACTGGCAGTCTATTCATCCTCAACTACTAATTCCTAATATCTATCTGGATGTCTTCACTCCCTCTTATTGTTTCTTGGCACACCGATGAAGTCCTCTGCATCTCGCAAAATCTGACGAAGTTCCCTGCTAGTCCTTCCGCTGACAATAGGTGCTTATGTTAGCTCCTCCTCCTTATCCTAAGAATCTTCCTAACCTGAGGAAGAATTCTCTAATCTGTTGGTTGAACAGGTTTAACCAGTGGCTCTTCTTTCGACTACTCCACAGAAGGAATCTCACGAGATCTTCTGAAAGACTTGTCCTCCATGATCTTTACATCTCATTGAACTACTACATTCATGCTCCCTGGAAGGTATATTTTGTATGCCTTAGCATTCTTGATATATCCCACCAAATATCCCTTTTCCACAGTTTGATCCAACTTATTCCTCTTTTCTTCAGGTATGTAGCAATATGCAAAACTCCCAAATATCCTGAAATGACTAACTTCAGGTGTCTTCCCTGTGAAAACTTTCTTTCGAGTAATCTTGCCCAATTCCCAATGAGGAGTCTTGTTCTAAACATAGACTATTGTGTTGCATGCTTCTGCCCAGAGGAATTTTGGCATATCCTGATCATACATTATGGCCCTAGCTACTTCTACAATAGTCTTGTTCTTTCTTTCTGCTACTCCATTCTACTCTGGATTGTAGGGAGTTGTCCACTCTCTTCTGATGCCCTTCTTAGTGCAAAAATTAGTGAAGTTCTTATCGACATACTCTCCACCATTATCTAAGCACAAAAATTTTATTTCCTTCCTAGTTAGATTCTCCACTAGAGCCTTGAACACCTTGAATCAACAGAAAACCTCTTCCTTGGTTTTCAAAAAATAAATCCAAGTTTTCCTTGAGTGGTCATCAATGAAGGTAAGGAAGTACTCAGCACCACTGAGAGCTTTGACGGACATAGGTCCGTAGATATCTGAGTGTATCAATACTAGTACACTCTTGGCCCTATGCTTGCTCCTAGGAAATGTTGCCTTGGCATACTTTCCTAGAACGCATCCCCTACATACATCATTTTGTTCCATACTTAGATCCAAAACTCCTGTTACAGTGCTCCTGAGAATTCTCAGAGCTCCATGGTTCAAGTGACCCATTCTTCTTTGCCATAGTTCATTCAAGTCCTTATCTCCATGACTGCCTATTAGTGTCATTGGTGATTCCAGTTGTAATATATACAACATATTACTTTTGATCACTATCTACACTTTCTTTTTCCAGCTTGGTTGTTTGACGTATACCTTCTCCTTGATGAAGTAGACATCATAGCCCTCGCCTTGAAATTGTGACACGGAAATTAAGTTCATCCCCAATCCTGGTACATGCAGCACATTTGTAGCATGGAACTGTTCTCCTGATTTTGTTTGAAAAAATATGGTACCCTTCCCTACTGGAGTACACTTTGCCTTATTCCACCGTTCTCCCGATTATGTTTGAAAAACTATGGTACCCTTCCCTACTGGAGTACACTTTGCCTTATTCCCCATGGTGATCTGAAATTTCATCTTCTCTTCTCGATATTTTGAGAAACATTCCTTGATTCCTGTCATATGCCACGAGGCTCCACTGTCTATATACCACACTTCTGATGATGCAGAATTAGTCATACAAGCCACTTCTTCTTCTAGCCTGAAAGCCAACATAAAGAAATAGAAGTCTCTTTCTCTTGTGAAATCTTTTGAAAATCTGTGAGATTCCCCTATCGTGGATGCCTCTACATCGTGGTCTCAACCCATAACTAATTTTCCCTTCCTGTCTCTGATTACTCCCTCTGATACCATGTGAAAATTCTATCATTGCAGCAACTGATTTACTTTTCCTACTTATTCCTCAATAAGTTATTTATGAAATTACTTCAATAAACATTAAAATAAATATTGCTACAGATATCACACCATAATACAGAAACAAACATATTCACAAGAATCAACACATTGACACAGATATTTTGGACAACAGTCCCCGGAAAAACCCAACTTGGGAAAACCGGTGCAGCAAGGGAAGATTTTATTATTCAGCAATTTTTTAGTACAACAGGGTGCCAAACTAGCTTACCCACAGAGAGAAAAATGCTCCAACACTTCTCTTGATCCCAGCGTCATCCTAACTGACCTTTGCATGGCTCTCATAAACTCTGACCCAACCATGCTTGATTGCGTCAGCCCTGGGCCTCTCTGCGTCACCCACACAAGCCCAGCGAGTGACTGTGTAGTCTCATGCTACCTCTGTGTCTGCCTCTCTGCCTCAGCACTGATCTCTAGTGGCTGATCCCATTTCTCTATTCCATACTTGCTGCCTCCTGACTGCTCACCAAACCACTGGTTCAGCTTCTCAGCTAACCCCGCTCCAGAAATTGAACTGAGTGATCTCCCTCAGTGTGTTCTCCAAGTGACCCTCAAGCCTCCTCTTATACTTTTCTCGTTGACAAATCAACGGTCGATATTAAGTCTCTAATCAATGACTAAGATTAGATCTGGCTTGATCCATGACTTTTGTGTCATTCTAACACAGTTTGATATTAATTCACGTTAATATTTTATTTTCCCTAAGTTTAGACTTAGGGACCTCATTCAAAATATTAATTATTTTAATATCTCTAAAACTATTTAGAATCTACCCAAACCATTTTTGGGTATTGGAGATCTCATGTGATTTAGCCTCTCCACCAATTTTCATGGCTAGAGCACAGCTGATACTAGCTCAAATCAACAGAAATCGGTCTTCATCTAACTCCATTAGTTGCGCGAGTAGTTCCTCCAAGGCCTCGCTATCTGTCATGCCTATCAAAATTGCTATGCGCAAACTAGGTACAATGTACTCCACAAGCATCACCGCTTTGACCCCATAGACCAATATGAATGGCGTTTTCCCTGTCAGCTTCTTACAGGTTGTCCTATAGGCCCATAATACTGAAGGTACGTGCATATCCTTGTCATTCCGCTGCGTGTTACATACATTTGTCAACATGTTCTCCAAAATTTTGTTAAACGCTTCACATTGTCCCATTTTCCTACGGGTGATATGGTGTGCTCTTCTGATGGTAGACCTAAAATTCATCTGTCATCGTGCTAATCGTTTCATTCAGAAAGTATGTTCCCCTATCACTCTAATACTTTCGTGCATCCAAACTGCATTAAGACATATCCAAATAAGAACTTTGTTCAAGTATCCATTGTACAATCCTTAACTGGTTGTGGTTCTTCCCATCGGGTCAAATATTTTGTCACATTGATAATGTAGCGCGCACCCATTTTCTTTCCAGGTGGCTGAATTGGCCCAATAAAATCGATCGTCCACATCTCAAATGCTTGTAAAGATACCTTAGGATGTAGCGGTAATTCTTCCATTCGCGGCAGTCTACCAGTCCTTTGACATGCATCACACGCTTTACAGTATGCTTTTGAATCCTTATTGCAATGTTGGCCACCATAATCCTGCACACTAAATCTTTTGCATAGTTGATTTCGCTGCATAATGGCCTCTTACAACTCCCCCATGAGCTTCAATGAGAATATTATCATGCTCAAATTCTGGTACATATCTCCACAATATTTTGTCTGCCCCCATTTTGTACAAATGTCCCGCAATGACCGAAAAATCTAATGTGTGAACAACTAGTTCTTTCTTTTGTTGAGTTGGATAACCTTCAAGTGCCATCCCTGTAGTTAAGAATTGAATAATGTCAGCGAAATGGTCATCTACTACTCGTACCATAAAAAGTTGTGAGTCCGGAAACCCTTCCTCCAAATTACTAGGTTCTCCACCTGTTTCAATCCTTAACAGATGGTTTGACTGTTCAACTAACTAGGCTTCATAATAACTTCAAAATCATATTCCTGAAATAATAACAACCACCTGCAAATCTTCCCCCCCAACACAGGCTTGTTGACCAAGTACTTTAAGGCAGAATGATTTGTATACATCTTGAAATGTCCCCCCTAACAGATAATGCTTGAATTTCTGCAATGCGTAGACCATGGTCAATCCCTTGCGCTCTGTCATTGAATAAATTTTTTCAGCCTTTGATAACTTCCTACTTGCGAAAGCTATAGGATGGTCCAGTTCGCCTTCACCTACCTGTGTTAGTAATGCACCTAGTGCAATGCAATAAGCATCCACATGTACATGAAACTCCTTCTTCCAATCGGGAAATATTAGGATTGGCACAGTCACCATCTTTTCTTTTAACACATCTAAGTTGCAGTGACATTCTTCATCCCAACAAAATGTTGCATCCTTCTTCAGCAGTTTTTCCACAGGTCCGGTAATTTGAGCATAGGCTTTAATGAATTTCTATAATATCCAGTGTGTCCCTGTTATGAAACTAGCTCACAAAAAGATAGAATAGATAGATGAACGCCTTAGAAATAAGCCTCTCCGAGGGGGTAACCTCCTTTACATTACACAAATGAACAATTATTGGATGATACAAATGACAAGACCTCTTTTTTATATATAGGAGTCTAAGGGGTCATAATATAATTAGAGCCGACATAACAATAATAATGTAAGGGCACAACAATAACAATAGTGGGCTTCTATGGGGCATAATAATAACAATATGTGGACTACATGGGTACAACAATACAATAAGGGGGTTGTACTAATAACAATAAGGGGTTACACTAGTAGTATAGGGGCCTAACATGCCCCTCTCCTTCAAAAAGTGTTGTCCTCAACGCTTGAGTAGTTCTTGATGCTTCGGTATAAAATTCTTGTCCTCTCATGTGGAATCATCAGCGGGTAAGTTCTTCCACTTGATGAGATACTCTGAAATTGATAGGTTTCCTAGCTGTTGAGTTCTTGTTTCTGTGACTGCTCCAGGTTCCAATATGATTTTTCCTTCCTCTTCAAGTTTTGGCAATATTGTTTGAATTGGGATATTCTGCAACTTTTGAATGAGTGGTCACACTTCTTTGTCCTTCTTCCATTCATCCCTTGCTTCATTTATCCAATCTGGTTAGATAATAGAAATAGCACAAAACGATGCTTCCACATCCTCATCCTTTCTTGAGAGTGCATCTGCAACAAAAAAATTCTTCCCTTTTCTATAGATGATGTCAAAGTCATAACCGAACATATTTGTGACCCATTTTTTATGTTTGTCTAATGATAATATTTGTTCTAAAATGTATTTAAGACTATCATGATCCATTTTTACCTTTAATTGTCTTCCCATTGGGTAAGGTCGCCATTTCTTAAGTGCATGTAGTATTGCCAACATTTCCTTCTCATAAAAATCTTGCTTGAGATGTAGCCGTAAAAATACCCAGTCACCTACATCAAAACGTTTTTCACTGCGATGTTGATCTACCTGTTGTTTCATTCAATTCTTCACCAAAGTGGTGTTATCCTTTAAAAGTTGGAGAACTTGTTGTTGATGCTCGATGTGATATTTCACTACTTGAACCTTTTTCTTCTTGATATTTCCTTCTATCTTGAGAGTTTAAGGAGTGGTAATACCTACCAATGCATTACAAGATATGGTTAGATTCATTTCTTCTTTATTTGGATTTGGTTCCTTGCATATTTCCTCTTCTTTAGAAGTTTCTTGTTCCTTTTCTTCCTCCTCTTCACGATCTATGTATATTAATTTCTTCTCAACACACTTATGAACTTTAGTGTATCTGCTATCACAACTGTGACAAACCCCTTTTCCTCTTTTTTATTTCAATTGTTGTGGTGCCAAACTTATAGATTGTGGAAGGGTAGGATAAATAACACTTTCATATTTATAGTTGTGAGTGGCAGGCTTCCTTGTTTCTATAATTTTTCTTTCAATTTTTCTTTCCAACCTGAGAGCCTTCTCCAATGAATTAGGTTCCCAAAGGAAAACGAAATGTTGGATGTTATATTTTAAAGTCCATATGAACACATCAATCATATGATCCTATGGAATATCATTTACCCTTTCTATTCAATTTTTGGAAGTCCTCAATGTGCTCTATAATTGAACCCTTTTGTTTGAGATTTATCAATTGGTGAAAGAATTTATATCCTCATAATGTGATAGTATTTCCTTTGTAAAAATTGACCAATTTACAAGTGGTTTACGAGAACAAATCCATTGATACCATAAAAACTAATTGGGTTCTAAATATAAAGTGAAATGCATACCTTTTATGTGTGCTTCACATTATGAGGATCAAAATATTTCTCCATTTTTAGTATCCATGTTATCGGATCCTTGCCATCAAAATTTGTCATATCAATCTTTGGAATATGGCGGGCTTTCAATCCAATGTTAGAGTCAATGAAATCCTAATTAACATTTATTTTTTTCTCATAATGTGTTTCATCTAATACCTTATCTCCATTAGGAATAATTTCATGTAGAAACTTTGTCAAACCTTCCTTCAAACCTTCCATGTTTGATTTCAAACCATTCTTCAAGTCTTCCATGTTACCTTTCATTGCTGCTTCTATACCATCCATATTAGCTTCCATTCCATCTATGTTAGTTTTGATGACATCCTTCAAACCTTCCATGTCTGATTTTAAGCTATTCTTCAAACCATCCATCTTATCTTCTATTTCATTTTTGGTTACTCTTTGTGAGAGAAAATTTTGTTGCACTTTATCTCATAATGTTGATATATCATTTTTCATTTCTTCTTCTTCTTCAGTCATCATAGTAGATATTTCTAATTTCTTACTATGTGTTTCCATTTTCCTACTTTGAGGAATTTTGAAATAAAACAATGATATCTATGCTTCACTATGCCCTTTGAATCACTTCAAACTGATTTTTCAAACAAAAGTTATGAAATTTAAAAAATAATGCACACCTTTTTTTTGGTTTTAGGAGCTCGATCTTGAAATGGCTGTAACTCTGTAATTTCAGATCTCCAAGTTCTTAAATTTCTTCATGTGGTATCTATTTAACTCTTGTTTCCAACCCTGCAAGTCTGATCAAGATTTGACTGTTGAAGAAAGAGTTACACTAGATCTTCCATGATGGCCTAATTATGGACTAGTTCAGTAGAGCGAAGTTATATGGGATTCCATGTGTCATTGTTTCCACCTTCGGCCCTTAAGTTGCTACAAAAAATGCTAAATTTCATGCAATTTAAACCACAGTTTACATAATTCAAATCTGATGCATAAAACAGAAGTTATGATGATTTTCCCTGGGTCACATTTTTGAGACAAAATTCTAGAGCCTGCAAAAACCATAACTTCCTCAGATCATACCTACTAAAATATAGAGAGACAAGATATGAAATTCATATACAAGGTTGATCAAGATTTCGGCTACACGGGGTTTCAATTTCATCTCCTGAATATTTTTAGAAAAATGTTATAGAGAAAATTCCACGATGACCTATTTGAAGCAGTGAAACCCTAGAATCCAAAGCTCTGATACCAAATGTTATGCAAACAACTCAAAAATAGCTAGATCAATGACTTAAAAATTATCCTCTTCGAGGGGGAAACCTCCTTTACATTAGATAAATGAACAATTCTTGGATGATTCAAATGAAAAAACCTACTTTCTATATATAGGAGTCTCAGGGGTCACAATATAATCAGAGTTGACATAACAATAATAATATAAGCGGACACCAATAACCATAGTGGGCTTCTATGGGGCACAATAATAAAATGATGGGGACTACATGGGAGCAACAATGACAATAGGGGGGTGACAATGACAATAACAATGAGGGAATACACTAGTATTATAGGGACCTAAAAATTACTATTCGCTTTGACTCGAGCACATTCTCTCACCCAAAGGAGACATTCTCACTCTTGGTCACAAGTGTAGCGATTCTTGGTAAGTTTCGCAAAGTGTCACTTTTTTCTTCTTTTTTCATTTTTGGTGGTGCTTTTGTTTTCCCTAGTGGCATTTTCATTTTCTTTATGAATTTAAGTGTTGTTTTTTTTATCTATTCTTTCTCCTACAAGTTTCATCTTACCTCACAAGTTTCATTTCTATTAACTCTTTGCATTCTGTGACCTTTAACCTTCTAGTCATGATTGTGATAGGATCAATGAAAAATTGCAACTTTTTTATCTTACTTTCACTATGCTATTCACTTTTTGTTGACCATCACTTAACATTTTCTTTGACTTTGTCTCTCTCTTTGAGCATAGCGCACTTGTAAGAAACAAGAATCCTTTATAAATATGAATTATGCCCAGCTGAGAAGAAGTCTTCCTCTATACCACATGGTGCACCTCTAAAATACAGTGAGGAATATTTGCACACTACAACTATGACATGTTCCAACATGGCTCACCTTTTCTCACTACAACTGCAACCTGCGCCAATGAGAAGCCTTTCTATCTCACAAGTGTGTAGGGCAGAGTTTTAAGCTCTAGTCTTAATTTCCTTATGCACTATGATCCTGACTTGTATCCTATTTTTCCTTCTATTCCTTTCCTTGGTGTAGGGTGAACTTCTAATCAATAGGGAATTCACCTTCTGTCATCCTTGCAATATTTTTCTCCTAGCCTGTGGAAACCATCTTGGTCACCATCTTTTGCATAGTTTGCATGTGATAACTAGGACATTTCCAAGAACTAATATTTGTTCACCATGAGTGATGTTCCACTTGCATGTGTTATAGATACGAAAAAAATTAGTCTTTCATCTTCTGAAGAGACAATGCCTCCCACAAATTGATAAGTTACATCAAAAGAAACAACAGAAAATAGTATTGAGGAGGAAGTGGAATGTTCCAAGCCAATTGTTCCCATATTATTAGACACATAATGTTTCATTGATAAATATTTCAAATTCTTGAGGTAAGATGTAAAAGATTCCTTGATGTAAAATGAACTCCCAAAATATTTAGAAGAGGTAAGTATACATAAACATTAAGTGGTCCATAATGCATAGAGTAGCATGCAAATTTCCAGTAGTACCCTTTGCATAAGCTATTGAAAGGATTTTGCTATATATGAATGGCAAGAATCTGGTTCTTAGCAGTGAAAGTGGAAAGGATATTCCCGCCTATCATCCAAAAGTTTTACATTCTTATTATAAGATGGTAATTCCGAAGTAGTATTTGAATACACAGTTCTACGCAATTTGGGTTAAATTGATTACTAGGGAGATTATCAAGTCTTCGTGGCAAGAGCTTGCTAAATTCCACCAAAATCCATGTGTGGTTTACAAGACCAAATCCTTGAGAAAAATATACCAGTATCTTATGGGGATGTGATGCATATTGCATGTGTAGAAGAATGTTGATTATTTTGAAGAGGGATGGATTTATTTACTTAACCTGGTTTTTTGTAGAGGAAATATCTTCAATTGGGTTGACATCCTCTATCAAAAACTATAAATCAATATACAACAGGCCAAGAAAACTTTAAAATCCAAACAATCACTAGAATCCTATATTTATGCTTATCCACTGGATGGAATTTTCACTCTCTATGAATTCACAAGGATCAGATGGAACTGGGCCCCTAAAGAGAAGTTGCATGTATAGTTTCATTACATACTTTTATTAGTAGTTATTTTTTGAGGAGTATATAGGAAATTGGATGAACATTTATTTGTAGTTTTATATAAGATGATTTTTGAGGAGGAACCTCCCTGCATGATAGATTAGGTAATGGAATCACTTTATGGGATTGTGGATTGGTTAGCTTCATTGCAAGGCACATACATTAGATTTTTCAGGTGCCAAACTACCCCTCATCTCAGGCCAATATATGTGACCAAGAAGGTGGTCCAATACGAAGTTTCCCACTAGTTCAATAACGGTTTGTCTACATAGCTACAAAGTACAAAGAACTATATTTGGCACTATTTTCCTTTACATATTGGATTGGATGAGCTTAAGAACCTTAAGGAAGCTGAATTTCAGATTTAAGAACTTAGGCACCTTCATTTTGTAGCAATGGGATTTCATAAATATGACCCAAGAAATGTTTTCTAGGAACATTATACCAAGATATGTTATAGTTGGCCACATGTACTTCTGAAAATGATAGAAGATTATAAAATTAATAATTTGTGCAATGTGTTAAGGAAGAATAGGCTAGGATATGAGGTAGGCCCCTCCCATGTTACCCAGGTACCAGATACACAGATAGAGGAAATTCAACAACAAGTAACTATCGAAGCTAACATTGTATCATCAAGGAAGAGGCCAAAGCATGTTATAGTAGAGTATAGAAACAAAACATTCAACGTGTATCCTCTTTGCAAAGGTGCAATATAGGTAGAACAAGAAGAAGAGTGAAAAAGAGATGAGGAGTGTAAACAAAAAGAGGAACAAGAAAATAGGAAGTAAGATGACTTGCTGAAAAAGGGAAGAATTAAAGAAGAGAAAATCAAAGGAGCTGCATAAGAAAAAGAGTAGAGAAAGAGGAGCAATAAAAGTGATTAAAGGAAGAGGAGATGAGGAACAAGCAAGAAGAAGAAGATACACAAGAAATGGAGAAAGAACTAATGGCCTGTGACATAGAAGTGGAGTTATAAGAGGATGAATACATTGAAATAATTATAGATGAGCCAAGTATTCCATCAGAACCCCCTCTCATTGGTGGCCATCTCCCATTCAACGAGGTGGGAATTATTCCTCCACTTGATGAAAAGTTCATGGATATATCCAACTTTACCTTGACCAACTGAATAAAATTATTGTACAGGAGAGGTGGAGGTATTTTCCCAATGAACTTGCTCATCCTGTTTCCATAGCCATAGTGAAGGGTATAGCATCCAACATCAGGAGGAATCCTTAAGCAGTCATGGCAGCAACTGTGGCCTTTGTTACAATAAAACAAGATAATATAGAGTATCCTTTGGGTTAGAATGAACAATTATGAAAGGAGGTGACTTCCATAAAATGATACACTGATCATCATATTGTAGAAAATCAAAGGTTGTCTTCTACCAATATCAACATGATGGAGCTACGATCAGTCATACCTAAAGAACTAAATCTGATGAAAGACAATTTGAAGCATCTTTTCAATGAGTTGATCCATTTACATAAAGTGATGACATCCCTAGTTGAAATCTAGAAAAGATATCAAAAAATATTGATAGTTTCGAAAATTATAGGCATGGTTGGGGATCGGATCCAAGATTTGGGCATCTAGTATCTCAATGTTCCTCAGCGGTTTGTCAAGAAGGTTAGATTGGTAGCTGGGATGGATAGATAAGGTCTGAGGCTACACACTCGTAACTACAAAAAACATGGAAAATAGTTTTAAAAACTATAGCTTCTTATGTTTTTGTGCATAACATTTTAGAATCTCTCACACAAAATCATAAAATACCTTTTTTGGATCCTCTTAGAGAAATAAAGAGTAAGGATTTCATCATGTAGGAGTTTAAATATTTTATTGAATAGATTAGGCAAGCAACAAATTAAGAAATCTTGGAGGTGAACAAGAGTACTATTCTATAGTATGCGATTAGACCAGCAAAAGTTCATATGGATTTATTCATGTTGCGGAGTAGTATACAATCAAATTCCAAATATATACTTTCATATGCATTGGAGGTGAAAATGTAGTACATTGCAGATCTACTAGAAAGAGTTAAAGTTATTTCAATAGAGTTCAAAGCATGGTACACCTACATTACTAATCAGCTCCACTCTCGAGCTATTGATTTGTATTTTCCTCTTACATTAGAAATTTTATTCTATTGTAGTTTTGTCCTCTATAGCCACCATTTTGAATATAATTTGTATTTTATGAAAATAAGAAGTTCAATGTAAAATAATTCCAAGATGCACTTGTGGAATATGAAGAATCATATAGATGTCCATAGGTTGTCAATGTCAAAGAGTCATGATGAAAATCAAAGGTCATAGTGGTGCATAGGGGAGATGATCATTCTTTGGAGAATAAAGTGGTAGATTCAAGTTCCAATATTAGGGATAGTGTTTCATGAATGTTAAAATGTACTTGGATCTTTCATTTAATTACCAGAATCTCTTGGATCTAACACTCTTTCATGCATGTATCGCTAATGTTGTAAGACTAGTATTTAGATGTTTGTGGTATATGTTTATGTTATGCATACTAAAGAGAAAGAACTACTTCATTAACATTAGATATGAATCTTGTTGAATGGGTGTTGTTATGTGTTTTCATGATCTTTTTTTATCTCATGAAACATTTTGGAGGTTAATAAATCTTTCCCTTTTTCTCTTGGGTATCTCTCTTAGGATAGTACTAGTACTCTCCTATGAGAGGCACGACTCTTATCTCCATTTTGTGGAAGCTCCCTTTACACTTTACAATTGGTGTCTCACAAATATTACATACTTTCTACCCTAAAGTTATGCATATGATCTCTTTTGTGCATTTTTATGCCAAGGAATATCTCTAATATCTTTTGCAAATGGTATCTATATCTAATATCGATATGGGGGTTCATACTCCAAATGGTATCTCTATCTAATATCGAGATGGGGGCTCATACTCCGAAGATTCTCTCATAAATAACTCATGCATGTCTATTCATACAAAGACCCAGTTGAGATTAAAGGCAGGGATAGTGCACTATCAGTTGGAGGAATTTTCCTATAAAGGAAACTCATCCATGCAGAAGGAACAAGGTTCCTTGAGGATTGCACAGTTCATATAGGGTGTGAGATCAGTGTGAGATATCAGTTTTCCACTTGGTTCAAGAAGATCATCCCAGAGGAACAATGCAAGGAAATAGGAGGCTTGGAGGGTAGAGGAGAAGGTTTGTGAGAAGCCTTGTTTTCCTGTGAGCATCCAAGAGGATTGTAATGAGAGCTAGCTAGCTGTGAGAGCTAAAGCTTTGTGTAATCTTGATGTATTTCCACCTTTTATGATAATACAGATAGCGAGGTTTTTAATTAAGGATTTCCCCAAAGTATTCTTGTGTGTTTCATATGTATTGATTCTTCTTCTCTATTATATGTGTTCTGTTTGATCTTGCTCAAATCGATTAAGCTTCTACAAGTTTGATTGTCGAAGTAGATTAAGTATTTTGCTTTAGTACATTGCATAATCAGTTTAATATACAATGAGAATTTCCACATGGTATAAGAGCTAGCTGATCTATAGAGAAATTTCTACATGGTATCGGAGCAAAGGTGATCAAATTGGAGAACAATATACAAATAAGGGAAAAGGTCGAAGTTTGAAGTTCTTTATTTCAGGTACACAATCGATTTCTTATCACATCTCAAAGTTCACCAATGGCGTTCAATGGCTTGAGAGTCGAGTATGCCCTGGATGGCAGCTCGAATTACATAGCATGGAAGGATTGCATGGAAGAGGTATTAGAGGGCAATGGTTTGAACGACTTCATTGATCAAGAAGTCCCCAAGGCAGTAGTAGTTAATGCCCAAGAATTGGTGGAATGGAAGAAATGTGTGGCGAGAGCGAGGAGGATTCTTCTGGAGGGAGTTCAAGACCATATTGTCTCGAGTCTTCATGGGAAGGAGACTCCATTTTCAATGTGGAAGACATTGAAGGACCTATATTAGAACAACAGCGACTAGAGGAAGCTGGTGCTAAAGGACAAGCTTCGGAAAATCAAGTGCAAAAATGGCGACACGATTTCTACATATCTGAACAAGCTCACCGCATGCAGAGATGAGCTTGGAAGTGTAGAAATCATGACAACCAATGATGATATGGTGAGTCTTGCTCTCCTCGGTCTTCCTAAGAGAAAGCATAGCTACCAGGACTCAGTGAATGGAAGAGAGAAACGGTTGAATTAGGAACAACTATGGTTGGATCTCATGCAGGAGGAGATCGGGATGAGCACACTAGATGGTTATTCATCCAAGGATGATGAAGAAAATATGGCCTTAGCGAGCAAGGCAATGAAAGGGAAGGAGAAGGATTCTCATCCCAAATCGAGTTCTTCTCATGGAGGGAAGAAGGGTGACAAATATAAAGTAAGATGCTTTAATTGCCATAAGATGGGTCATTATGCAACTAATTTCCCATTGAATAAGTCTAAGAAGGGATCCTCAGAAGGATCTGAAGGTGAGGCATTGGCCTCTCAGTTCGAGATGGACTTCACCCTCATCGCATCCATGGTTTCATTGATGGTGGGTTTTGGTTAGTTTCTTGACAAGGGAGCCTCATTCCACATGACCAACAATAAAAGTTTATTCAATACCTTAGAGGAGAAAGACCTCAAGATACTCATAGAGATGGGTGACGATGAAAGGTATAGTGTTTTAGGAGTGGGCATGGTTGCTTTTCAAAGGGAGCATGGAGCTTCTATCACCTTGACAAATGTGAAGTATGTGCATGGATTGAATAATAACTTGGTATTGAGCGCGATGTTGGAGGAAAAAGGCTATGATGTTGTCTTCAGTAAGGGAAAGGTTTTCTTTAGACACATCACCATGAGAAAAGAGAAATAGATTGGTTCACAGCTACAGAACCTTTATGCTCTTGAGGTTCAAGATGCATGTAAAGCCTTCAGGAGCAAGGCCAATGTTAGAGACTTGGTGGTTGAGAGGTAGAGTACATTACCTCTCAACATGCAGTCCCAAAAGAAGTATCAGATAACTGTGGAGGAGCCACAATTGGAGATGCTGAGAGGAGACCAAGTGGAGGCATCCACTCATGCAGAGACCTCCAGTGGGGGGGGAATTTCGAGCCAAGTCAGTAGAGGGATCACATGTAGCCATAACTCCAAGTGTGAGGTGGGGTGATGTGAAGTGATGGTCCCAAGAATGCTGAAATTGGGTAGGTTTCATTGGGAGGTTTATCTCATGGATCGTACCTTGCTACAGGAGCCCAAAGTACATAGTAGTGGGAGGAATCAGTTGGAATGATGCAGTCAGAGATCAAAGTGATAGAGGCTAGAGCATACATATACTCAAGAGCACATAGAAGGATTGACAACAGTGCAAAAAGGCTGAGTTAGCAGAAGCGCAGAGTTTTCAGTTGACAGAGGCAATAGTAGTCAGAGACTTTGATGACACAGGCAACATTCTGATTCAGGTTAGATGTTTATTTTGTTTCTAGAGTTGCTGGAGAAATAACACTAGAGAAATGTGTTTCATGCAGAACATTCCAAAGGTTCAGTATCGGGATCGAGTTGAATTCCTTTATTGTTGAGAGGGAGTGTTGAGAATGTCAACAAGAAATGCTAAAAATAGAAATGCTAAAAATAGCATTCATAATATTCCAATTTTAATTTTTTCTTGAATTAAAATGTGAAGTAAATTCAAATTTAGTCTCACCAATTGCTTGAAAAATGATTAATTAATTCATCTTGAGTTAATTAGTTGGAAAAAATCAAGCTAGAAGTCTTTGTGAAGTCATGCAACAATTATCCCTTAAATTAAGGATATTATCCCTTAATTAAGGAGGTAAGGATGAGTTTTATTTGAGTTGTAATTAGTTATCTCAGTTAACTGAGTTATGTTTAGTTAAATTAGTTCCAAATAGTTTGAGGAACTAATTGTGAGTTGAGTCAGTTAATGCATGCATGCATGCAACTAGTGTACTTCAGATAACTGAAGATTCTCTTGTAAATAACTCATTCATGTCTATTCATACAAAGATCCAGTTGAGATTAAAGGTAGGGACAATGTACTATCAATTGGAGGAATTTTCCTATAAAGGAAACTCATCCATGCAGAAGGAACAAGGTTCCTTGAGGATTGCACAGTTCATACAAGGTGTGAGAACAGTGTGAGAGATTAGTTTTCCACTTGGTTGGAGAAGATCATCCCAGAGGAATAGTGCAAGGAAATAGGAGGCTTGGAGGGCAGAGGAGAAGATTTGTGAGAAGCCTTGTTTGCCTGTGAGCATCCAAGAGGATTGTACTGAGAGCTAGCTAGTTGTGAGAGCTAAAGCTTTGTGTAATCTTGATGTTTTTCCACCCTGTATGATAATACAGATAGCAGGGATTTTAGCTGAGGCTTTCCTGAGAGTATTCTTCTGTGTTTCATGTGTATTGATTCTTCTTCTTTGTTATATGTGTTCTGTTTGATCTTTCTCAAATTGATTAAGCTTTTGCAAGTTTGGTTGTAGAAGTAGATTAAGTATTTTGCTTTATTACATTGCATAATCAGTTTAATCTACAATGAGAATTTCTCCAGCTATCCCCTATCAACATAGTCCATTGTTCTTAAATTATGTCCTCTCTATCTTGCCGATTCAACCAATGCAAGCATGGCTTTTCTATTCTTTTTGCTCAGCTCAATTAATGGCATAACCAATTCATTTAGTCACACACCTTCCAACCTTCCATGGTTATCATTAAACAATTCAAGCTTCCTTCTAATACCAAGAGACCTCCTTTCTCAAATTGTGGAATACATGTCCCAATTCTCAAGCCCTTTTAACTATAATCATAATATATGCAATATTTAGGATGAGGGGGTTAGACACGAGCTATCAAAAATAAAAACTAATTATCGCTAGCAATATCAATGAGGTTGCAACACTATTGAGGTGTGAAAAATGTTTATTTTTTTAGATTGTTAGAAAAGTTCAATTGATTACTCCCTTTTAATGGTTCAAATCATGATATTTTCTCACTGCTTTTGTAATTAGTGATGGATATGAGATGTTTTTCTTGTCAACTATTTTTTTTTTACTATAACACATTGAAAATGGGCATATGCTATATCCTTTCTCATATTTTTCTCATAATATATTGAAATGGATCTTGTACAACATTTCTTTGCTTTCATGGTGTTGATTTAACATGCATATATTATTGTATTTTGTTGTCATAATATATTTATGATGGATATAGTGTGATAAATTTCTTTACTAATTATTGTGATTCAGTTTGCTTGTTACTATGTCTTTTATTTCTCTTCATGGTTCTTGTCATAATATATTGGTGATATAAGTGTTGTGATTTATTTCTTTTGGTTCGTATTACTATACATTTTAGTTCTAATACTCTTAATGTTTTTTCATAATATATTAATCCTAATTGTCTTGTGATAATATTTTATGGGTTCACAGTGGTGATTGAATAAGTACATATTATATTGAGTTTTCTTGCTTTTGATGTGTTTCCAACAAAATGGACAATGTGTAACCTTATATATTTTAAAATTTTAAAAAGGAACATGAAAAATATGCAATCTTATTTACTTTAGCATTGGAGAATTCGAATTCGCATTAAATTATTTAAATATTATGAAACCTTATTGATAAATGTCAAATGTCAAATATAAGGTAAAGAGAGTTTCCTAATTACTAGTTAACAAATGTAACAATTGTAAGTGTTATTGCACACATTAAAGTAATGAAGATGTTTGTCATTTTTTTGTAATGCTCTTGTGCATGATAAGATAGAACAATTTTCTCAATATTCATTATGCTTGCGTAATTACCTGATTGTCCATGTGTTTTAGTTTGTTGATTCAAATAGCAAGCACTCACCTACTCATGACCCTTGTTCTAGTTTAGTTTCAATGATTCCATTCTACAATGGTCGTTTCATTTTGGGAATTAGAACTCTATATAGGCAATAAAGGTGGATTCTAAGCCAAATAAACATTGATTACATGCAAATTTTAAAAGTTATGTCCCAAAAACATAACTTACATCACAAGAGCTTTTCATAGATTCTCTAATCCATGAAATTAGGACCTTATCAGTCCAATGGCAAGCATATGTTACGATATGCGGCTTTGTTGGTGGGTTATATAACTAAGAAACATGTATAAAGTGAAAAATCCTCCATTTAGCCCTTTAAAACATAGATTTGAACATAACAACCATCTTGATTTCCTTGAAACATTATATAGGGTAAATTTTCCATCTTTAGGGCTCATGTCATGGTTTGGAATCCTATAAATGATTTTAGACTTAAAAATAATAGATAAGTAAAAAATAACTAGTTAGAACCCTAAAGCATGGCCTAGGGCACAATAACCACCCATATTTATTTTAATCCAAAAATATTGTTTCGGTAGTCCTTCCACAAGGCAAAGTTTAAATCTCTAGGCATTGTATATTTATTCAAGGCCAAATAAAAGGAATTTAGGGATAAAAGCTAAGGGAAAGGTTTTAAATGTATGGTCACCCATCATGCATGAAAATGGGACCAATCATATATATATATTATACTTTTAAATGAAAGATGATAAATATCTATACATACATCATTTTCCATTCAAATACATAAACACTAATATAATTTTTAGTTCTAATAATTAATAGTTTTTAAATGTTATATATTAATTTTAGATGGAAAACTTGAATTACACAGCTCCTTCTTATCGCTTTTATCACTTGGACTTTTATTTTCTATTAAAGGTGTAGGTATCACTTAGGACTTTCATTTCTTTATTAAATGTGTAGTTTAAATTATGGACAAAAATGATTTCTTTTTCAATATTATTTTTTATTGTTAATTTTAATTGAAAACCAACTTATATTTATATAAATTCAAGTTTAAGTTTTTTAATTTATAGGATTCAAGTTTTTAGGGTGTTGAATCCATTTATGCGTTCACATAGATTATGGGGAAAAATACTCTTTTATCTATAAATTAAATTATGTAGTTTATTAAATATAGTTTCTCAATAGAATTTGTAAGTTTATGGACTTTAATTTTTAATCATTTATTTATTAAATGTCACTTGTCAATAGAGTTACACTAAGAGCAATCCTCTTCCTCTAGACTTTTATTTATTTATTAAATATCTCTTTCTAATGGAGTTTATTAATTTATGGACTTTATTTCTTTATCCTTAGTTTTATTATGAAATAAGATTGATGTTTTACTTTTGAATGATAGCTTCACATAAATTTATTAATTTATATTTAAAATAATGTTAAAATACATTTACAATTGAAATCAACTTCTCCGATCCGATTACATTCGCCACAGTTCCGATCCGACTTCGAAATCAGAAATCGGCATTTCAATGTGCGCTCACACTTTTGGACTCTTCACAATGTCCGATCCGATCGCTGTTCAATTTAGAACGCCATCGGTTCCTGGTAGTGATCGATGACCGATCAAGCTCGCAACACAGAATTTACTCAATTATAAACCGCCCATAAGCTTACACAACATATACTAGAACATAGCATTAGAAAAGACCTCACGCTATCACCAACAGATACATATCACACTCAGTTTTTCCTCACCAACAGATATATATCACACCCTATCACATTACATTTATATAAGACACATTAGAAAGGATCGATCAAATCTTCTCCTTATTTTTCTCCAAAGAAAGCTACGTGCATGGGATGGGTGTTAACCATAGGAAGTCTATCGAGACATATCCACTTTAAATCAGATTTAAAACTTATTTTCTCCTTCGATTCAGCTTCTCTGATATGAGCCATGAGGCACCTCCAACTCACTCACACTAATATTCAATTATATATCGCCATTGCTCGCATTTATAATTGGTGGCAGAATTGTATGTCGCAACATCATCAATTTCAGCTTCTCTGATATGAGCCATGAGGCACCTCCAACTCACTCACACTAATACTCAATTATATATCGCCATTGCTCGCATTTATAATTGGTGGCAGAATTGTATGTCGCAACATCATCAATTTCATTCTTAGCTTATTAGCATAATCGTTAACATGGTGGCCTCCAAGTTCGATTTCATCTTCTTGATCATCCTCTCACTGCAACTCTCTGCTGCACTATTGGTGTGTAATGGAATGTCTATGACCCTTCACAGGAGAAGGTCTTTGAGAGGAGGGATGAGAGTGAAAGAGCCTCTCTACTATAACGTCAGCGAGTACGACTATTACATGGAATTATCTGCGGGCACTCCTCCGCAGGATTTACCGGTGGTCATGGACACTGGCAGTAATGTGGTGTGGGCAGCCTGCACCCCGACTTATACATGTACTCTGGATCCATACCCGTGCTCTGGATCCATCACCGTTTTTCTTCCCAACAAGTCATCGTCTGCTCTTCCTGTACAGTGTGCAGATCCAAAGTGCAGAGATCTGTGTAAAGAAGGGGGCTGGCCCTGGACGACTTGCCCAGACAAGTGCTCTGGCAAGTGTCCAGACTATTTTCTCACTTATGGCTCGGCAAGTTCGGTCGGGCATCTACTCACTGACACCTTGAGTTTGCCCTCAGGAAGTGGAAAAATAACTAACTTTACATTCGGATGCTCAGCGGCTTTCGACGGGACTAATGGTATTGCAGGATTTGGCAAAGGAAATTTGTCTCTGCCTTCTCAGCTTAGTGCTAGCATTGGTGATAAATTCGCGTATTGCCTCAACGATCAAAACACGGGCAGCATGGTAGTGCTGGGTGACAAGGCAGTTCGCACTAATATGACTTTGAAATACACTCCCTTTCTAACTCACTCCCTTTTCAAGGATACAAGGAATTATATTACCTTGGTCTAAAAGGAGTGATTATTGGTGGAAAATCTTTAACGCTTCCCTCCAATGTTTCCACAATTGACATTAAGGGCAACGGTGGAACTATCATAGATTCGGGCACTACTTACACTATACTTCCCCAAGAAGTCTCTGACCAGATTGCAGCTGAATTTGCTTCGCAGATTGCATATCCTAGTGTTAAAGGTACAGTTGAAGGTTATGGACCGTGTTACAATGTATCTCGTGTGGCCAACGCCAATATTAAATTCCCTGAGTTTGCATTCCATTTTGGTGGTAGCTCAGACATGGTACTCCCTCAGGGAAATGTTTTCATGCAGGTGAAGTCAGACATTTACTGCTCCACATTTCAGGGATACAGTGGTAATATTAGTGATGGACCTGCTGTTATTCTAGGAAGCTATCAGCAAAAGAATTTGTATATTTTATATGACAGGGAGATGAATCGTTTGGGCTTCACTCAACAGGCGTGCTAGAAATTCTTCTGACCCATTAATAGCATGCTGTTACGCTGCTATGATCCTATTCATATATAGTTTATCTATTTTCTCTTGATCTTTATATAGTCAAGCTGTTTCCTCTTCATTCATACATCTATTCTATGTATTTCCTCTTGATCCATCCATATATAGAGTGTCTAGGTATTTCCTCTTGATGCATGTTTTTTTCATGGTTTATCTATATATATAGTGTCTAGGTATTTCCTCTTGATCCATGCTTCTTTTATGGTTTATCCAACATTTTGAATAATAATCTCAATCAACTTCTCAAATTTCAGTGGTTTTACATATAGTGCAGTGATTTCGGTGGTTTTACAAGGTGGTTTTACATATAGTGAAGTGATTTATGAAGATCTAGTCTTCTCGTTTACTTTTATAATATAATTTGTAAAATTATAGTGGAAAGCACAAATTTCATTTTACCAAAAAATATAGAAACTTTACAAATAGAGGCAAAGGATATTTTTATTGCTAAAAAAAGAATTTCCTTAAAGAAATACAAAATGTATATAAATTATAAATTATGAGTATGTTTTAGGTACTATATCACATATGATTTTGATTTTCCAACATTACTATGTTAAACATTTATGAAAATGTTCTCTAATTTAAAAGTTATTAAATATTAATTAATTTAAATTAATAGTAATAATAATAATAATAATAATTGACAAGAAGTTCACTAGGAGTTGATAATTTATTCTTTTCAAGGGTGTGCAAGACTCTAAGTGGTTCCTTCTTAGAAAGGCCAACTATTAGAATCACATCTATAGGTATTAGTGTGTGTGCCTTAAGCGATTCTAGAAATGTAATGTTCCAATTTCCTATAAGCATGTGGCATTTGTCCAATCTACTCTTTCCAATGACCCAAATGGTGTTGATTGCCTTCCTCTTTTATCAAAGTGGCGGAAAACAAATGTAGTCTCATCCCCTACTTACAACCATAAGGCTTGAATTTTCAATATCCATTCATTTTCTTTGTAAAGGTGAATGTTCTTCTTGGCTTTCTCTAATAATTGTAATGCATTCTTTTGTTGATATGATATGTGGCCCTAACCTTCCTCATTGAGCCAATGTTGAAGCTTAGACTCTAGTTCTAAAAAGGCATTGAATTTCTCTCTTCTTCCTTTCTTTGTTCCAAGAGATCAACACATCCTTTTGAGATTTGCAAGGAATTGGAGGGGATGGAATTCTTTTGGGAATGGATCCTTAGGTCTTTAGCTCCCCTTGGTCACTTTATAAATCAAGAGGGGCCCTTAAAATGTTGAGTTTAATTTGAAGGCATTGAGGGGTTATCCCAAGAAGGGGCTAGTTCTAGCACTATGGGACTATGGTTTGAATCCCTTATGGATAAAACCCACTACCAAGAAAGCTTTAGAGATAAGAAATATTTGAAGTCTTTTTTCCCACCCCTACCTCCCTTATATGCATATTTCTCAACCCATTATTATATATATTTTCCATCTCTATTGTAAATACAAAGGTTCTAGTCATATTGAAAATAAAATAAAAATTATTTTTTGATGAACTTATTGAAAAAACCCATGGTTACTATGAAGTTTCATACTCTTATACTTTGAGGATTTTCTCTTGTGTCTTAAAATTAAGGAAAATAAAAGAAAATTATCATATACAAATATGTTTTATAATAAAATTTGTTCTATATAATTGAAACTAAAGTATTTAAATATTATGATTAATGATAAATAATTTAAAGAAATTAATTGCCATAGTTAGAGTATATTTAATTTCTCACACACACACTATATATATATATGTAACATCTATATAATTGACTAAACCCTCCATAAAACACAAAGAAACAAGAATTTGGTAGATAAGTGATATTTTATTTTATATATTTATGTATAAGCAATTATTGTCATGTACTTTTTTCCATGGAAAAAATACTAGAAATTTTATTCATAAAGAGCAAACTCAAATGGTAGATGTCTAGAAATTATTCAAATTTTACCATTACAAAGGTGTAGTTTCAATAAGAAAATATTCACTTGCAAATTTGCAATTCCGAAGTTATTTTTCAAACAATTCTATACTTGGATCTATAACTAACTATAAATAAGTATTTAGATAAATTAAATTACATAATTAGAGTATGAATGTAACAAAACTATATATTTTCAATAGGATCTACCTAACTAAATGGAGTGAACCCTTCAATAAAATGATTAAAAAGAAAAAGCAAAAAAAAGTTAGTAAATTAATTCATATTTTATTCTTAATACATTTGATGTATAAAAAATTACAATCATGTACTTATTTTTCAGGGAAATAACTTAGCAATTGTTATCTATAAAAACGAAATTGAGAGAGTAATTAGATTTTACCTTTATAGGCTTGTAGCTTTAGTTAGAAAACTATCACCTACAATTCCAAAGTTATTTTTCAAACAATTTTATACTATGATATATGGAATTGAAGCAATATATATAGTTCTCATCAAAATTTTCAAGAAAATATATAGTCTTGTGGAAAAAATTAGTTGTTTTTCCAATAAGAACTTAATCTAGATATAGATGAAGATAGATTGATCAGAATGCTCTAAGTGATCAAAAGAGACTTAGAACTAAGGAGCATGAACATATTCAAAGGCCTGTCTAGTTTTTTGTGAATACTCTTCCAAACCCCAATTTCCCTCTATTCTTAAATATCATAGTTACTTCATAGTTCATGTCCCTATAAACATGTGAGAAGGAAATGGGAGAGAAGAATTATTTCTATAGAAATTTGATAGAATTATAACTACTCAATAAATTTAATCTAAAATAAAGAGACAAAATTCTACTCTATTGATTTGCAAAATGAAATTCACAATTTAGAACAAGATGCATAGACATGCAATAAGCAAGACCAAAAATACACAATGATTTCTAGGGGAACCCAACTCAAAAAACCCCCTCAAGCCTTTTTGCCTTAATCAATTGAATTGAGAATGTATTACAATTTCTAGCTCTAGCTCTCATCTCAACCTATAAAATAATAACTATTCTCCTCCTTAATGAATAATTTCTTGCCAACACTTAGCCAAATATTTTCTTACCAAGGCTCTGATTTCCTTGCAAAATTATGCCCTATACTTTGGGAATTTCCTCCAAAATTGATTCCACAATTCCCAAGGATTGATCATTGATTGCATGCAACACTTGTACACTCAAGACTAGTCTACAACTAATGTTACACTCCCTTGTCATCTCCACTTCAGCTAAGGAACTCAAATTCTCTACATGCACTAGCTATTTTAGGCTAATTGATTAGTTAACTAAAAAATCTCTAAGTTAGACTGCTAGCCCACTATACAACTGACCTTCAACTTACTCTAACAATAATTAAACGTGAGTTAACTGAATACAACTAAAAATAACTAATCTAGATTACTAAAATTTAGCAATCACACAAATAAATTTATTGAGTAAACTTGGCGACAAAATCCATGTCATACTCCAAAATTCATGTCACATTCCTTGACATCTTTGAGGTTGTTGATGATGTGGAAATTCAATTTACTCAACTTGACTAAGGATAAAGTCAAATTGAGCCTTTCTTGCTACATTTTTTCAACACTCCCTCTTAGAAAGAAAGGGATTTTCCATCACTCTTCATAATGCCTTTGTCAATATGTTAGCATCTTGCTCCTGAGTTGTAATGTATTATAGCAAAATAATTCTCTTATGCACACAATCCCGCAAATGATGATACCATATATCAATGTGCTTGGACCTGTCATGAAATACCAGATTCTCAGAGAGCTTAATGCGACTTTGATTATCACAATATACCAATGTTGGATCCATGTCCTAAGTAAATAGTCCCACAAGTATTTTCCTTATCCATATTGCTTCACACGTTGCTTGATTTGTAACCATGTATTAAACTTCTGCTAAGCTGATCTCTACACACCTATAATTCCTGTTGTATGAGGAAATAGTTGCGAATCCAACACTGAAGATAGCACCTGATGTAATTTTCCTAGCTGATGGACTTTCTTCCCAATCTACATCAGGGAAGCCTTGTAGCTTCACTCCCTTTATTTGATTGTACCATAATCCATATAGGGTAATGCCTCTAAGGCACCGTAACACATGATCTTCTCCCTTCCAATATAATTTGATAAGACTCACCATAGCTTAGATAAGTTGGTTGACTACATAGCATATGTCAAGTCGTGTGTTCACAAGATACATTAATGAACCCATAAGCTGCCTATAAATGGTAGCATCAACTTCCTCATTTGAACAAGCATAGTCCTTCCTACACTTTGTAGCTAGAGGTGTGTCCACGAGCTTACAATTATCCGTGTGAAATCTCTAAAGTATCTCGATAGCATATTTTCCTTTAGGCACAAAAAAATCACCATCATCCTGCCATACATCCATCCCAAGGAAGTAACACATGAGGACCATGTCTTTCATCTCAGATTCCCTTGCAAGGTCCTCTTTGCAAGAGAGGATCAGCTCATCCTCATCAATCAATATTAAATCATCAACATATAAAACAAAATTAAGAAACTTACCATTTATGAGAGTATGATAGAGGTTCACATCTAGTTCGCTTTTGGTGAAGCCCAATTCTATGAGATAACTATTAATCTGAGTGTACCATGCTCATGATGCCCTTTTGAAACCATACAATGCTCTCTTCAGTTTTCACACATGTGACCCTCGATTGTATATCTCAAATCATTTTGGCTACTCTATGTAAATGTCCTCCTCAATAACATCATTAAGAAAGGCAAACTTCACATCCATCTCATGGAGTTTCCATGCCATATGCATAGCCAATGCTACAATGGATCTGATTGAGGAATATCTTGCAACTAGTGGAATCGTTTCCTCATACTACACTCCCTCTTTCTTAGAGAATACTTTGGCCACAAATCTATCCTTCCATTTATCAATGCTCCTATTCATTGCATGCTTCACTTTCTAGATCCATATTGAACCAACCACTAATTTCCCTTCTTGCCTTGGCACCACCTCCCATACACTATTCCTCATGATGGATTTGTATTCTTCCACCATGGCATCAACCCAAATAGATTGAGAAATTGCTTCCTCAAATGAGAAGGCTTTGTCTCAATGAGTTATGTCATGAGATCCATGTACCTAGTTTAGCTAGTAAGTGACCTCCTCTGCCTACACTATGATGTGGGGGCTTCGAAATTTTCTTGTGCACCCTACAAGAATATATCATCTTCTCTGGTTCTCTTTCCCTCTTCTCTAAAAGATTTTGGTTGAGTGGGTAACTCCCAAACATATTTTCAAGGATACAAGGAAAACTATTACCTTGGTCTACAAGGAGTGAGTATTGGTAGAAAATCTTTAACACTTCCCTCCAATGTATCCACAATTGACATTAATGGAAATGATGGAACTATCATAGATTCCGACACTACTTACACTCAACTTCCCCAAGAAGTCTTTGACTAGATTGCAACTGAATTTGTTTTGCACATTGCATATCCTAGTGTTAAAGGTGAAGTTGAAGGTTATGGACCATGTTACAATGTATCTAGTGTGGCCAATGCCAATATTAAATTCCCTGAGTTTGCATTGCATTTTGGTGGTAGCTTAGACATGGTACTTCCTTATGGAAATGTTTTCATGCAGGTGGAGTCAGACATTTACTGCTCCACATTTGAGGGATATAATGATAATTTTCCTAACACCCGTAATGGAGCTGTTGTTATTCTAGGAAGCTATCAGTAGAGGAATTTGTATATATTGTATGACAGGGAGATGAATCATTTGGGCTTCACTCAATACGCATGCTAGAAATTCTTCTGATCCATTAATGACATGCTGTTACACTATTAAGATCCTATTTGTATATATTTTATCATATATAGTTTATGTATTTTCTCTTGCTTTATATATATTCAAGGTGTTTCCTCTTCATTCATATATATCCATTCTATGTATTTCCTCTTGATCCATCCATATATATAGTGTCTAGGTATTTCCTCTTGATGCATGCTTTTTTCATCGTTTATCTATATGTATATAGTGTCTAGGTATTTCCTCTTGATCCATGCTTCTTTCATGGTTTATCCAACATTTTGAATAAGAATATCAATAAACTTCTCAAATTTCAGTGGTTTTACATATAGTGAAGTGATTTATGAAGATCTAGTCTTCTCATTTATTTTATAGTATAATTTGCAAAATCCTAGTGGTCTCTAAGTTTGATTTCATCTTCTTGATCATCCTCTCACTACAAGTCTTTATTGCACTATTGTTGTGTAATGGAATGTATATGACCCTTCACGCCAAGTCTTTGAGAGGAGGGATGAGAGTGAAGGAGCCTCTCTACTAAAACGCCAACACCTACGAGTATTACATGGAATTATCTGTGGGCACTCATCCGCAGGATTTACTAGTGGTCATGGATAGTGGCAGTGGTGCGGTGTGGGCAGCCTGCACCCCGACTTATACATGTACTCTGGATCCATCACCATTTTTCTTCCCAGCAAGTCATTGTCTGCTCTTCCTGTACATTGTGCAGATCCAAAATGCAGAGATGCATGTGAAGAAGGGGGCAGCTTGAGGACTTGCCCAGACAAGTGTGTAGAGCTATAACTAGGGTCTCTCACACCTCTAATTATTCCACATTAATAAGTCAATCTAGGAACTTTTTGTTATTGCAAAGAGTAGCTCAATCCGAGGCTATTTGTCCGAGTAATGCTTAGTAGTATAGTGTTCAGAAGATACAAAAGAAAACAGATGCTAAGCTGTAACTAAACTAATCCAAAAGATAGAATCACACAAGACAGTTGATCAGTCAAGGGTACGGAAGCAATAACCCATCCCTCTAGACTGATAAACTAAGGAAATTAGAGCATGGACTTATAGGTCTAGGAGCTAAGCAGCGTCTTGCTGAGGCTCACTACAGCCTTAGACCTTCTCTCACACCAAAACAACAAAGGCAGGTAAATAAAATGGCAGAAGGTAAAATGGAACAACAAAATGGAAATGGAACAACAGTAAATGGAACAATAGCAAAATAGAACAGCAATAGTAAAATGGAACAACAATAGTAAAATGGAACAGAAATCTTTGATGAATTATGGAACAGCAAGCATCAACCGTATGTACATGTTATATACTAATATAGCAATCTGAGAATAATGAATGATATAACTATACTGCTAAACAGAGTACCATTACTTTCAAGTCCCACAAATATTATTTCACATGGATCCAATGACAGTAACATTCATACCGACACTCTGTTACAGAAATAGCTGAGTAAAGATGCAATTCAACCTTGAATAGATCCAATTGTACAGTGCAGAGTCATTTCATGGAGAAATCATTCATATATTGATCATAACAGAGCATAGCATATCATATGAAAGGTGTGTCAGATTGTTAAGTAATAAAGATAAACAAACCACACACAAATCACTGTATAATGATACAAAAGCAAGTGTCCTTCAGAGCTGGGCCCTTAGCTGCCAATGGTACACCACCTTAGGTTACTCCAGACGCAGAGATGAAATAAACACCAAGTCTTTTATATTAATCGCATCAACAGAAGTATAACAAAACCAGGTCTCAATGAGACTCGATAATCAAAGTTTGTTCTGAAACTTAAAATTATATAAAAACAGTAGTCTCTTGCTCAATGACACTATTCCTTTATATAAAAGTAATGACAGAGGTATCTAGATAATCAAAGATAAGTAAAACAACGATCCCTCAAGATCGGAGATCCTGAGGGATTCGCCAATCGGTTAATCCTTCTCTTTTCTTTCTCGCGTTCGCCGACTCGGTATCCCGCATTCTTTCCCTGGACTATTCAGCTCTGATTTGCTCGATCTTGTTCGCATTCGGTTCCCCTCTGGAGGGACAACAATTATTCTTTCTCTGCTTCTCGCTTTTGGACGGCAACCCCTTGCTTCCACGTCTTCCTGCATAAAAACGACAATTATTAATAATTGAGCTTCCTTTGTCAATTCTTGCACATTTTATTAAAATCCTTTATCTTCTTTGAGTTCACAACACAGAAAAGGTTATAATTATTATTGAAAAACCACTAAATTGCTTGTCAAAAGCATACCTTCCAAGTGCTCCACACACCCCCCTGCTTACCCTGTTTCATGGCCTCATGAAAACGTTATAGTTGACATGCAAGGCAGTGAGAGAATAGGCCAGAGAGGGGATCTCGTGAGGAGGCCGACAACTGTGATGAGCAACTAGATTGTCAAAGAACTGATCTATTTCATCTGCAGGAATCTCATACAAGGCTTGATATCTGAGTGCAGGGTGCCAAATAATTGGACTGTGAAATTGATACCCCAACCAGGATGGCCCTGCTTGCAGAATCCGTTCCCCATAAAGGTTCAATCGGCTGGCAGCCAACTCAAAATTCTCGTATTTGAATGGTTCCCTGAGCTGGGTGTTTGGGCTAGAGGTCCGGTATCAAAAGTTTGCAGCATCGATGGCAAGGTCCTTAATAGTCAGGAAATATTCCAGACTATGTCGGATCAAGTCTTCGTGCATGGGTCCTAATATCTCGATGACACCCGGGATCCTCATAAGGCTCCTATCCTCTCTCCATAGCGTCACTGGGTGTCTAGGTTCAGCTCGTACCCATAAGTCTAGGCTATTCTCTTGTCTCTGAAAGGTGTTATAAGCTCTGAGCCATTTCAGCTGATTAACCCCAAATGAGATAAAGGCTTGGAATTGTATATCACCAACAAAAGGGCCAGGATTTAAATCAGTTTCCTGGTCTAGCACAAGGTTGTGCAAGTAAAACTCGCACAATACCCTTGAACCTTAACTCCATAGTGCTTGCAACAGTCTATAAAATCATTAACAGTGTTGATGTGGATAGGTGCTCCTGCCCTAACGAATTTTATTTTCAATCGCAAATATCATTCAAGCAAAAATAAAGCATAATTTTTAGCAGGGGCCCTACAAGTCAAAACGTCATTATATAAGGAACACATAGTGTCCATCTGCTTAACAGCACTATCTAATCGACGAGTTACCTTAGCAACCTTTTCCTGCTCCTTTTGCCATCCTTCAAAGGCTTGGCTCTCGGACTGACTAATGTCCCGAAGTTGCTATTATAGCTCTTCGTATTTCTCCCTGGGGACTGTTTGTTCTCGCAGTTGCTCAGCTTCTTGTTGAGCTTCCTTCATCATTTTGTGCAAGGTCCTTGTTTTTGGATCCTTTTTCCACAAAGCCGTAGAGGATGGAAGTTTAACCTGGACCTTTCTATTACGCTACTTAGAGTTTAGGACCCGAATTACCCCTGAGGGTGGTGCTTCTGTTTGGGCCTCTTTGCTTTGTGTTTCCTTCTTAACGCAAATAAAGGGTTGCTGTGGTCCTTCTGCCATCGGAGCCTCTTGCTGTTCCATTGGAATGCCCATCCGTTCTTCAGGGTCAGATGGAACAGCAGTTTGTTCCTCCACAATATTTGGAACAACAGTTTGTTCTTTGGCATTAGGTCTCCTTATAGGGTTTCGACCAATGAAACGTGTATAGGTCTGCCGTCTTCTTGTCCTCGGGGTTCTTGTTGCAGTTTTCCTTACGGTCCTCTGTATTCTCAAGTTGGCTTTCAAAATTCGAATTCGCTGTCAGAGCCTGGCTATAGTGCCCAGCAACCTCTGTTGTCTCTTCCTTAATTTCTTAATTTCCTTTGCCTCGGCAGAGGGTTTGGCCCTTAAGTCCGCTCCTTCTTCATCTGGGATATCTTCCGACGTCTTGGGGACAGATTGTCCCTGATTGTTGTCTTCCATTTCATTGTCATAACTAGGCAGGTTTTCTTCCCCTGCCTTTTCTGCATGCACTTCCTCGAGTAATTCTTCCTCTGCGGGTCCGTCAGGGATGCCTGCTGTGCTGGAGGGCTGGCCATATTCCCCCATATTGGCCAGAACTGCTGCCAATTCCTCCTCACCCACAGGGTCCTGCAACGGGCTACCCCCTGGCTGTACTATTTCTTCTTCTTGATTGCCCTGTTCGGTGGTTGTTTCTTCCTCAGAGTGCTCATCTCCTTCTTCAATTCCTCCTTCTGGCTGGTCAGCCTCGGCCCCTGATTGCTCAGCATTTCCTTCGGAGGGTCCTCCTTTTGGTTCTAGAGGTTTGTCCGCAATTTGAATTGGCTGGGCCGTGGTTCCTTGAATCTTTTCCAACCTTCTTCGTATCTGGGCCAGCCGGGCTGATTTCCTTGGTCTCTCAGGTTGGTCGGGTGTGCCAGCAAGTTCTCTGGGTTCCTCTGGTTGTTCTGGCATACCGGAGGATTGTTTCTGTTTTGAAGCAGCATGTATTTCTGTTGCTAACTCCTTGCGTCTCTCTGATTGTTCCGGTGTGCTAGAGGACTGTTCAGGTTTTGGGGGTGGTGCAGCCGATCCTCGCTCAACTATTGCAATCAGTTCCTCCCAAGTGCTTTGTTGTTGAGTGAGACTATGGCTCACTATCAATCGAATCAGACGATGGTGGCTAACGACTGCATCTATGTGCTGGGCTTTCTTCAGGCTTCGGGCCGCGTCGTGTAATAACGAATTTAAAAGTGCAGGGAGATTTACAGAACATTTTCCTTTTAAAACAGCTAAAAGTTTCAGGTGACGAGGTCTTACCACGTCTTTTCTCCCTTCGCAGGTGATATAACTCTGCACTGCCTTTGCTAGCTCGGCCCAAGGTTCCCCTAGTGTTGCCGCCAGAACTCCTTTCCCTTTGACTGTCAAACTTTGGCCTTCGTCCTGGAAAATTTCCATAGCCTTTTGTAATCTTTCCTTTTTTAGCGTCCATACAGGTCCAGCAGTTGGTAATCCTCAGACTACTGCGATGATATCCTCCATAACCGCTATCCGCTTTCCTCCTACTATAGAGTAATTTTCCTGCAAATTTTGCAGGAATTCCAACGCCACTGCTTCATTTGATTCTTACAGGCGGCTGAAATAATTCAACCACCCTGCATTTTTTAGGATTTTGCGGGCAGCAGGGGAGACTGTCAGCTCGTGAGGTTCGCTTCAGACTGTCTTCCCCCCATGATTCTACTCAGAATTCTTAATGGAACAGCAACTGCTTGTGGTGCTCGCGACGCAGAGAGGATGATCATCACTAAATTTTGGAAAAGGTCACAGAGCATGCAACGAAGAAAGGATCGTGGATGGCAATTTCCGTAAAATGGAATCATCATACCGTTAACCCATGCCATTCCTTCGTACATTATCTCGTCCGAATGGTGTGCAGCCACGTAATCCATGGAGTAATGAGGTTACCTCCCCCCCGTGATCTGATAGGCTATCCCCAGCCGTCAAAGAGAGGAGGAGCAGCCAGTCGGAAGTCAAGTCATAAAGAACAACATATGAAATTATGCCATGTTTTAGAAAAACAACGAAATGCCGAAATCGAGGCAAAAAGGTAGATTGCGTTTTACATAAGAGCTTGCGTGATATAATGAGGAGCCGGGTGATGGAACGTCTGTCAAGCGTACGAAATCTCCAGTGGTCATTATCAGTTCCATTGCCATGATTGGTGGTAATGAATATTCATGCGATATATACATCGGGGTGTGACATACGATCTATTCAAAGGATATAACAGACAAAAAAAAATTTAATATCATACCTGTTGGTGTGACCATTACGACTTCTATGCCATTAATAGAGCTCTGCTGCCAACAGGTGTTCATAACCTTGGCAGAGTTGTTTATTTCACCCTCCGGAACCATGATCCTTTCTGTATATTCTGAAGAGTGCTTTGTCAAAATGCAGGCCATTATGCTGGCTTGGTAACCAGATAGCCATAATTCCATTCACAAGGTAGGCGCGAAACGTGGACAGGCCGGCTCGTGATGAGACCCCCTATTCCAAGGTTTGCTTGTTAATATACCTTCAGACCATATCCCTGGTGTGGTGGCCGTAATCGGAATGCCACTTCACTTCCATCCTTATGATCATGGTAGGCTAGCTCTCACTGAGATCCCCTATCCTGCATTTGACAATTTCATATTTTCTTTTTGTTTTTGCAGAGCACCTCTCTTTCTTGTTTATTTCCACATGAGGGTGGTTCCGCACTCCTTAAGAGTGGGGAATGGTGGAAGAAGTCTTATCATCCCAACAAGCAGATATAAATCCTTTATTCTTACTCCTAAGTAATAATCAAGAAAGATTTTTAGGGAAATCGTCATGATAAAGATCACCAACCAGGGTGCCGGTAATAAGACAATGACAACGAAGATGAAAAGTTAATGTCCCTCCTCTTGTCCTCTTATACATACTAGGCTTTATAGTGATGGCGATTTATGATGTGCTGACTTCGGTATATCATGGTTTATGTTCATCGCATAAGTTCATTGTTGTATCTAAAGGACTGAGGAGAACATGGGCGCAAAGCATCCTCAATAAGAGCAAAAACATGTCGATGACATTCCTCAGAAAAGAATCCATACAGATAAATTCGTAGGATGCCGTTTCTTTGAGAGGAACAATGGAAAATTGCAAATGTTGTTCCTTCTGAGAAAGGAACAGCAAAGACACTCAAATGCTGCTTCTTTTGAAAAGGAACAGCAAACACACTCAAGTGCTATTCCTTTTGAAAAGGAACAACAAAACACACAAGTGTTGTTCCTTTTGAAAAGGAACAGCAACAACACACAAGTGTTGTTCCTTTTGAAAAGGAACAGCAACAACACACAAGTGTTGTTCCTTTTGAAAAGGAACAACAAAAATACACACGTGTTGTTCCTTTTGAAAAGGAACAACAAAAATACACACGTGCTATTCCTTTTGAAAAGGAACAACAATAATACACACGTGTTGTTCCTTTTGAAAAGGAACAGCAAAAACACGCAAGTGCCGTTCCTTTTGAAAAGGAACACCAAAAACACACAAGTGCTGTTCCTTTTGAAAAGGAATAGCAAAATCTCACAAGTGTTGTTCCTTTTGAAAAGGAACAAAAAAAACACGCAAGTGCTGTTCCTTTTGAAAAGGAACAGCAAAAACATACAAGTGTTGTTCCTTTTGAAAAGGAACAGCAAAAACACACAAGTGTTGTTCCTTTTGAAAAGGAACAACAAAATCTCACAAGTGCTGTTCCTTTTGAAAAGGAACAGCAAAAATCTCACAAGTGTTGTTCCTTTTTGCAAAGGAATAGCAAAATCACCCAAGTGTTGTTCCTTTTGAAAAGGAACAGCAAAAACACACCAATGCTGTTCCTTTTGAAAAGGAACAGCAGAAACACTTAGAATGCAAAAAGAAAATCAAGAAAACATATATACAAGATGTTATGTACAAATTATGAAAAAAATGAATTCCTTAAATTATAGGTGAGGAAGATTTTGCTTCCTCTCCTAAAATTTCCATATCAGTCTCTTGTCGTAGCTGCTGACAGAAGGATTCCTGAGTGAGTGGCTTTCGATAGAGACGAACTCGGTGGCCATTTACTTTAAATGCATATCCAGAACCGTCAATTGTGATCAGAGTAAGGGTCCCATTGTCATGTACCTTCTGGATTTCGTATGGTCCTAACCATCGAGTCTAGAGTTTCCCCGGGAAGTCCTGAAACCGAGAGTCGTATAACAAAGCCCAATCTCCTTCATGAAAGACTTTGTTCTTGATAAGTGCATCATGCCATTTAGCTCGCTGTTGTTGAATCAATGCTTATTTTGTAATGCAGAGAGCCTGCTTTCGTCTAATTCATTAATCTGCTGTAATCAATTGATTTGTGCCTCACTCAGATCTAGGCCGACTTCTTGTGCAGTTCGTAGCGTTTGGATTTCGAATTCTATGGGGAAGATTTGTTGTTTTCCAAACACTAATTAATAAGGTGAATAGCCCGTGGTACTTCTCCATGTTGTTCTATAGGCCCACAGTGCCTCAGGTAATCGGGCGGCCCAATCACGCCTATGCGATGCAATGGTTTTTGTTAAAATTGATTCTATTACCTTATTACTACTTTCTACTTGCCCATTTGCCTACGGATGGTATGGGGTAGTGATCTTATGTTGGACATGATAGTTGTTAAGTGTTGCAGCTAATTTATTTCCCAAATTGTGGTCCACCATCTGTGATTAGATCTCTGGGAAGTCCATAATGTACAAGCAAATGGAACAAGAATTGTATTATAGAGTCTTCTGTAGCCTTAGGCAATGATTCGGCCTTGACCCATTTAGTAACATAGTCTGTTGCAACCAGAATGTATGTCCTCTGATTTGATGATGGATTGATGGGCCCGACAAAGTCAAGAGCCCAACGTTCAAATGGCTCAATGACCAATTGTGGTCTCAGAGGCATCTCATCGGCTTGGCCAGGTTGTCCTGCTCGCTGGCAGCTGTCACAGGCTTGTGCAAATTTTTTCGCATCTTTGAAAATTGTAGGCCAACAGTATCCTGTCTGCAATACTTTGTGTGCTGTTCTCTTTTCAGCAAAGCGTCCCCCGCATGGTCCATCATGGCAAGCGTTTAAAAAGTCGAAGATTTCATCTTCTCGAATACACCTCCTAATTTGCATATCTGCCCCTGTGTGGAACAAATGGCCTCCAATCCACGAAAATCGAGTGCTCTTCTGAACAATCTGCTTACGTTCCTGAGGGGTTAAGTGTTTTGGTAGCTTACCTACTGCAAGGTAATTGGCGGCATCAGCGTACCAGGGTGTTCGAACAACAACAACAAACAGGTGTTCATCAGGAAATTGATCTTCCACTGCTGCTGTTTCAATTGATTTCGGTATTCGTGAGAGAAAATCGGCTACAGGGTTCTCCTTGCCAAGTCGATCCTTGATGGTGATATCGAACTCCTGCAATAAGATTAACCATCTGGTTATTCTAGCATTCGTAACAGGTTTATTTGCCAAATATTTGATAGCAGAATGATCTGTATATAACACAACGGGATAACCTGTGATATAATGTCTAAATTTGTTAACAGCATGTATTACAGCCAGGAATTCCTTTTCAGTGACAGTATAATTCAGTTCGGCAGAGGATAAATTTTTGGTGATATAGTAGATAGCATATGGTTTTTTATCCTCTTCTTGCCCCAGGACTGCACCAATTGCTGTATCCAAGGCATCTGATGAGATTTGGAATGGTAAATTCCAGTTTGGTCCTCGAAGGACTGGGGCTATTGATACAAGCTTCTTCAATTCCTTAAAAGCCTGGTCACATTTCTCTGTCCACAAGAAATCAACATTGCCAGTTAGAGCATATAGAGGTGCAGCAATACGTGAGTAATGTTCTATAAATCGTCTGTAATACCCAGAAAATCCAAGAAAACTGCGTACCTATGTTTGAGTAGTGGGGGTAGGGATAAGCAAAAGAATCTGGATTTTGGCTGGGTCTACCTAGATGCCAGTTGCTGAAACATAGTGCCCTAGAATGAGCCCTTCCGTCATCATCATGTAACATTTTTTGTGGCTCAGACAAAGCCTGGTAGCCATACAACGTTGTAGGACTTTTTCCAGGGTATCTAAAGCTGGGTCAAAATCATCTCCATATGGTGTAAAGTCATCCATGTACACCTCAAGTCCATCGTTTATTAGATCTGCAAAGATGCTAAGAACAGCCCTTTGGAATGTAGCAGGGGCATTACATAGGCTGAAGGGCAGTACTCGATAGGCAAACGTTCCCCAAGGGCAAGTAAAGGTAGTTTTATCCTAGTCTTCAGGGGCAATTTGGATTTGGTTGTATCCGCTGAAGCCGTTCAGGAAAGAAAAGAATTTCTTTCCTGCTAAAGTGTCCAATACTTGATCGATAAATGGGAGAGGGAAGTGATCCTTCTGTGTGGCTTTATTTAACTCCTTGTAATCCACGCAAATTCGCCATTTTCCATTTTTCTTGGGTACTACCACCAGGGGAGAGACCCATTTACTGTTGAAGATGGGATAGATAAAATTAACATCTAAAAGTTTCTGAAGTTCGGCTTTTACTACCTCCTTTAGATGGGGGTTGAGTCTTCTTTGCGGCTGACGAACAGGTCTTGCATCCTTTTCTATATAGATGTGGTGGGTGCATAATTGAGGATCAATCCCTTTCATGTCACGGTAATCCCACGCAAATGCTCCTTGATATTTCCGTAGCAGATTAACGAGCTTTGTTTCCTGGTATGGTGTAAGGTTGGCGATGATATTTAGAGTCTTACCAGGTTCAATTTCCACTACTTTACTATTGGCAACAACAGTCACTGGTATTGTTTGATCATGTGCATCTTTCAAAGGGTCTTCTTCTAGCTCACTATCAAACGCTCCTTCTATCATAAAACACTGTGTGTGAGATCTAGATTCAGTTTGACTAATGAAGTTATTGATGGCATCATCTTCTGTTTGATCTTTAAAATCTAAAGCCTTCTGTATAGTCAATGGGGATCTGATATTGTTAGTAAGGTATGATACAGGATACTGATTAGTTTTGATCATTGGCAGGCTTGGCTATGCTGGAGGATAAAGAACTAGATTTTTAACGTCTGGTCCTTTAGTTATGGTCATGTTTCCCTGCCGGAAACCAATGTAGGCATCGACAGTGGCAAGCCAAGGTCTTCCTAGTATTAACGGATGTCCATCTAGTCGGGTTTTTGGATTAATTATTAGGAAATCAGTTGGATATTCCCAGGAGTCTACAGAAACCATGACATCATATAAAGTACCTTCTGGTCGAACTACAGATCGATCTGCCAATTCTAGCAAAGTAGAAGTAGGTTCTACTGATGTGATGCCAAGCTTTTGGCAGGTAGAGGTTGTCAAAATATTGATTGCAGCCCCTAGATCAACTAAAGTGTTAGTCAGGGTTTGACCATAGATTTGGACAGTTACAATTGGATTTCCAGGATCTTCATATTTGATAGGTGTCTCTTTTCCTGCTAATAAGTCAGATAAAGTACCGACTACTTGGACTCTTGGGTTAGTGGTTGTATTCCTCCTTGATTTTTTTATGCACAGTTCTTTTATAGTTTTTGCGTATATAGGAATGTCTTGAATGGATTGGAGGAATGGAATTTTTATGTACAGGTTTTGTAACTCTCCCAGAATGTCAAAGTCTGGATATTGTACTGGTCGTGGTATGACTAATCATTCCGGGAAAGGAGGAGAGGATGTACTTGCTTGTTGATGGGTCTGTTCTTTATTTACACCCTCTTGTTGTTGCGGTTGTTCTATTGGTAACTGATCTTCAATGTGAACTGTTTTGTCTCCCTCTGTTTCTATTATACGTCTAGATCTTAACTGAAGGTCATTGCACTCCCTTAGATTAGGTCTGATTTCTAATGTTTCTATGATTTGGACGGATTGGACCGGTCTATTATTAGGATTGGGATTGGGTTGGGCTAGGAGTTGCGGTCTCAGATTAGACTGGGGGTTTTGTTGTAAGGCTGGCAGAGTCGGTTGAGGGAGTGGAATAGTTCCTGTTGGCTGATATGTCGATTTTGGCCAATTTGTCTGCCAGGGTGAACCTTTTGAAGTAGGGGGAATCCATTGTGGAGGATATGAGTTATTCTGCCAATATGGTGGGGTGTAAGGGAAATTTGGCCAGCTGAATTGGCCTGTCTGATTCATCCATGGATTTGGAGAAGGAAACGGCTGTGATGACCAGTTCGGAAATGGGGGTGTATATTGGTTTTGCCACATACCATATTGCTGGGCATTATACTGCGGAGGCTGGAAAGAAGAAGTTGGGTCCGAAAACATACCAGATTACCTAGGTTGCCATTGGCGATGCTGGTTAACGAAGTATGCTGGCTCTGGTTCTTCTTCCGCTTCCTTGTATACTGCCTTCAATCCAGGAAGTGAGGGGCAACTCTCGGTAAGGTGATCTTTCGTACAGATAGAACATGTTTGAACTGCATCTAGTGGACATTCCTTGTGGCTATGTTTTCTTCTGCATCGGGGGCAGAAAATCGCCAGATTTTGTTCCGCCTCCATTTGCTTTTGTTTAGCCTGCACAATATCAAGCTGTCTAGTTAATGTCCCCAGAATATCAGTTTTAAAATTTTCTAATAAATTCCCAAGTTCTACATGTGTTACTCCTTTTGTTGATAGTTTGTTATCTCTAACGAACTGATCATATTCTGTTGGTTTTATCCTTGTGCTGCCTCTTGAACTCCTTATGCATAAATCAATGATGTCAGCAAAATTCTCTTGGTAAATATGCCCTTTTCCCATGATATTCAATGTTTCAATCCACTGTTCTTTCATGCCTCTAATCAATGCAGTTTTCAACACATTATCAGGCAGAGTTAGTGATGCATAGGGGGATCTCTGTAAATTATACTGGAAACGTTCTACGTATTCCTCTAAAGTTTCATTCAGTCTGGCCGTCATTTGGAAAATTTCATCTTTTAGTTCTCTCGACCTACAGTAATCTTGATATTTCTTGAGGAAAGATTCTTTCATTTGCTCCCAGTTGTTTATGACTCCACCACCTAAACCCATAAACCATCTCAGAGCTGCTCCTTTCAAAGTGGAGGGAAACAATTTTAATTTCTGGGGGTCAGTGGTGTAATCATATCCTCTACGTAGCACATCGAATTCAAATAAGAATGCATCGGGGTCCTCTGATGTAAGTCCATGAAACGTCGGGATGTGTTGAAGAGGGATCGCTTTCATGGGTGCATTTGCAGCAGAATCTACTATAGGATATTTCAATGTAGAAGTTTGAGTGTTTGGCTGATTCTACACCATAGGATCAAATATATGCCAATAACCTTCCGGAATTTCTAGGAGAGTGTTCCTAGGTTGAGAAGGAACGGCGTTGGCAGGGACTGTTTTAATGACACTTCCCTTGTCTAGAATTTCTATCTGAGGTCAAAATGGTGATGGTCAAAATGGTGATGGTGATGGTCAAAATGTCTGGAAGTGCCTTCAATATTAATTTTGCTGGATCCAGATGGTGATGCTGTAGCCTGAAGGGAACTAGTAGGTTCTTTAGAATTAATCTTTCTGATGCCTACTAACGGCTGAGATTTAGTTTTCTTATAGATATCGTCTATGAAGGTTGTTCGGCCAAGGGTCACCGGTCCTTTGGCTTTTTTAGGTTTGGCTGGAGGTTTGATATTCTTTTCTAGCTTTTTCTGCTTAGTCATGCACTCTAAAAACTACTAAATCCTATTCAACCAGCAATTCTGCTAAGAGAGCGGACGATGGAGCAGGGCTTTTACATGCTCCGTACGCAGGTTCTTACCTTCCGTTTTTAAGATCCAACTCCCCCCTAGCAGATTTGCGCACTACTCTGTAAAGAGCAAATGGCTATACTCCTTCCCTGGCAACGGCGCCAAAATGTAGAGATATAACTAGGGTCTCTCACACCTCTAATTATTCCACATTAATAAATCAATCCGGGAACGTTTTGTTATTGCAAAGAGTAGCTCAAACCGAGGCTATTTGTCCGAGTAATGCTTAGTAGTATAGTGTTCAGAAGATTCAAAAGAAAACAGATGCTAAGCTATAACTAAACTAATCCAAAAGATAGAATCACGCAAGATAGTTGATTAGTCAAGGGTACGGAAGCAATAACCCATCCCTCTAGAAACTGATAAAAAAAAGGAAATTAGAGCATGGACTTATAGGTCTGGGAGCTAGGCAGCGTCTTGCTGAGGCTCACTACAGCCTTAGACCTTCTCTCACACCAAAACAACAAAGGCAGGTAAATAAAACGGCAAAAGGTAAAATGGAACAACAAAATGGAAATGGAACAACAGTAAATTGGAACAGCAATAATAAAATGGAACAACAATAATAAAATGGAACAACAGTAATAAAATGGAACAGCAATAATAAAATGGAACAGCAATAATAAAATGGAACAGCAATAATAAAATGGAACAGCAATCCTTGATGAATTATGGAACAGCAAGCATCAACCGTATGTACATGTTCTATACTAATATAGCAATCTGAGAATGATGAACGATATAACTATGTTTCTAAACAGAGTAACGCTACTTTCAAGTCCCACAAATATTATTTCACATGGATCCAATGACAGTAACATTCATACCGACACTCTGTTACAGAAATAGCTGATTAAAGATGCAATTCAACCCTGAATAGATCCAATTGTACAGTGAAGAGTCATTACATGGAGAAATCATTCATATATTGATCATAACAGAGAATAGCATATCATATAAAAGATGTATCAGATTGCTAAGTAATAAAGATAAACAAACCACACACAAATCACCGTATAATGATACAAAATCAAGTGTCCTTCGGAGCCGGGCCCTTAGCTGCCAATGGTACACTGCCTTAGGTTACTCCAGACGCAGAGATGAACTAAACACCAAGTCTTTTATATTAATCGCATCAACAAAAGTATAACAAAACCAGGTCTCAGTGAGACTCGATGATCAAAGTTTGTTCTGAAACTTAAAATTATAAAAACAGTAGTCCTCTTGCTCAATGACGCTGTTCCTTTATATAAAAGTAATGATGGAGGTATCTAGATAATCAAAGATAAGTAAAACAGCGATCCCTCAGGATCGAAGATCTTGAGGGATTCGCCAATCGGTTAATCCTTCTCTTTTCTTTCTCGCGTTCGCCGACTCGGTATCCTGCATTCTTTTCCTGGACTATTCAGCTCTGATTTGCTTGATCTTGTTCGCATCCGGTTCCCCTCTGAAGGGACAGCAGTTATTCTTCCTTTGCTTCTCGCTTTTGGATGGCAACTCCTTGCTTCCACGTCTTCCTGCATAGAAAAATGTCAATTATTAGTACTTGAGCTTCCTTTGTCAATTCTTGCTCATTTTATCAAAACCCTTTATCTTCTTTGAATTCACAATGCAGAAAAGGTTACAATTATTATTGAAAAACCACTAAATTGCTTGTCAAAAGCATACCTTCCAAGTGCTCCACAACCATCAAGGAATCCCAGTCCACCACTGCTTCGCCCATCATAGAAGAAGTTTTTCCTTCCACATTAGTTGCATCGTTGACCTTGCATATCTGATCCCTACACACTACATCGACCTCCACCACCCTCTCAAACATGATACCATGTGGGAGGTCGCTAGGCGTGCAGAAAAACATGGAAGTTGATTAAGTTATTCAGTCCACCATGGCAGACACTAGCATAGGAGTCATCACTGACTCCATGATGCCATTATTACTCGAGTTAGTCCCACTGCTGAACACAAGGCCTATCATTCCATAGTCTCTTATTACCATTGTCGAGACCATTGCCCTCCCATTTCGCTTAATTCCACCTAGTGGACTAGTTCCCATTTCCATATCGCCAACACCTCAATTTTCAGAGCCATCACATCAAGCTACCTCACTTCATGGACACTCAGACAAGTCCATCGCTAATGGCTAGCGCCTATAGAGTCATTTCCCCAATCCATCCACCATGCAGCGGAATGATCTTCAAAACTGGTCCTCGGGCCTATTGTTCAGTTTTATTTGGAAGGCCATGCAGAGGGTCGCACAAAAACACATGACCTCACTGTCGAGCATGAGCAACAACATCAATAAATTGCAGCACTCATAGCTGAACGGGACTAACTCCATCAAGACAAGAAATAACTCCAAGAGTTGTTCGACTCAATCACCTCGATATTCTAGACACTATGGCCTTCTATTTCTGATGTGGTAACCACTGCACCAGAAGATTTCTCTACATGTACCCTAGTCAAATCACGTGACCATATCCAGACCGCATTCCATGGTTTAATATCGACCAACCGAGAAATTAGGAAGAACCTGGATGTCGCAAGGAGGGAACTGACAAACCCCTCCACTGAGTATTCCAACGATATTGAGAAAAGTTTAATGCTACAACCTCTCTCAAGGAATCCATCACTAACACCCTGAATGATGTATATTCCCTACTACATCAGTTTCATGACTGGTTAAGAAGTGTGGCAAGGAAGAATCAGCCAGTCTACCCACTTTGACAATAAATTAATCACCTCCTCATATCTATTAAGAACTCTAAGGATAAAGAGAAGAGGAAGAGGTTCCGAGTAGAAGTCACAACTCTAGAAAGTTGTGTCCAACAAATCGAAGATGAGTCGAATAAGACAAAAAATATACTCCACTATCTTTGGCCCCAATTAAAAATTCATGTAGACACACTCCAAGAACTCGATGAGGTTATGGAATAACAATGGGTTTACTTATTAATGACTTTGCTAGCTCAACCAACATCGAGCACAACGAATGAATTCCTCAAGCAAGATCTTGCAATCATAGGGATCTCACAATCAACCCTAGAAAAATATCATCAATTCCACCAATTTAATATTGAAGTTGTGCTTGAATTGGGGCTTTCATTTGAGGAAGTTGGCCAAGAAGAAGTACTAGAAACACCATAGGAAGCACTGACAGCAATAGTAGCAGAAGAACCAGAGGAAGCCCCCGCAACAACACCAACAGAAGTGTTAATAGCACTAACGACAACAAGGGAAGATTGACTCGGGGATGAGTTAATGGATTGTAGGTAGGGCCTATTAGGGCCTTCGTTTTTGGGATATTTTACGAAGAAACTAGCTACTAACAAGTGGAAAAATTGGTTGTTGGGGAGTTGTGGAGCTGACAGCGAACGGAAGACCGAAGATTGAAGGAAGACTAGAAGTCACGGAGAAGTGGTGGGAATACGCAGGGACAACCGAGCAAGGAAAGAGCAGGAACAACAAAGGATGAAGAGAACCTGTTGGGCATGGAATTGCCCCCAAAGCATGTTTTGGGGCTCAAAGCCCAAGTTTTGGCAAAATTTTGTGGTAAAGCTTTGCAAATTGTGGGCTCGAAGCGCGAGATGTAAGATAGAGTCCTAGGGTTGTCCACCCTAGTTTTGTAATGTAATGTCGGCTGGATAGACCTACCCATGGTTCGCAGACCATGGGATTATATAAATAAAGCAAGGATCTAAGTTGTAGAGAGAAAGTGATGGATAGAGAAAAGTAGTAGAATATATAAGAGAAAAGTCTAGTTTCGGGTCGTAGAGTAGGAGAAGGCTATGCAACTGAGTGCGCAGAGGCCCAGTAGTCCGCATTTTAGTGCACAGGCCCCTGCATTTGAGTGCACAGGGAAGAGTCAAGTTTGTAATTGAAGAAGGAACTAATAAAGAAAAGTTTTATCATAATTCTGTGCATATGTTCTTGGGTTAATGCATGTTTGATATAATTTGCAAATATACTGTTTATTTACTGCGCACACCTGTATGAATGGTTTATGTTGTTAAGTATAACGTAAAGCATGCAAGTGTTTGGTCAATTTAGTATTCCTAAATTGATATCATTAATTGTCAACCCGGGGCTCGTAAGCTGATGAAGTGAAGGTGTACTATATGTACTTAAGCAACCTATTAGAGCTTTTTGTCGTTTGGGGGTGTTGTTTATGGTTAATTTATCTTCCTAAGATGGAGTGATGTATTTATAAGCAAATGAGTGATGGTGTGTGTGAAGTGAATTCTAGATGAGTGAGGGTGTGTGATTAGTGGTTTCTAACTACTTGCTGAAAAGGAAAACTTGAAGGAAATAAATGAATTTTAAATGAACTGAAAGCAAAGAACCACTTTCTAATGGTATTAGACACCATTCATGCTGTTGCAAATAAAAAGTAAGAAAATCATTTAAAAGACCAATGATAATGTTTATCTCTTCCTAACTCTCTGCCTCTAACACATAGTACTGTGTAAGACACGATTA
>APFE031076295.1:0-14912 GCA_000404065.3 Pinus taeda | reverse complement strand
TTTTTTAATGAGGTTGACACAGTAAAAGAACTATCCTCATAACCCTTGTTTCATTTTTTAACGAGCTTGACACAAGATCAGGAACTATGCTCGGAACTCCTTGTTTCATTTTTTAGGGAGCTTGACATAGGAAAATGAACTATGCTCCGATCAGACCCAATTTCATTTTTTAAGGAGCTTGACATGGGAAAGTGAACTATGCTTTGACCAGTCCTAATTTCATTTTTTAAGGAGCTTGACATAGGAAAATGAACTATGCTCCGCCCAGACCTAGTTTCATTTTTTAAGGAGCTTGACATAGGAAAGGGAACTATGCTCCGCCCGAACTTCATCATAATGAACAGGAAGTCGGGGCTGAGCAAATGGTCAACCATTTGGATAGCATAACCCATGTTGTCTTTAAATTTTTGTCCTCTTATTACTTATGGTTGGGGCTATAGGAAACATGGGTTTGTCCTCTTATTTTCAATTAAATTTGTTTCCCATTCAACCCATTTAAAATCACTCAACCAACCAGGATTGTTATTTAAAACAACCCATTCCTCAAGAAATATCCCTCCTCAAGCAATCTAGAATATATATCCCTTTCCCCTAGCCTTTAATTAATTACAATTTATTCACAATGGGAAAAATATTAACCAAGGGTTGTCACATCACCTTCCCTGATCTAGATTTGATGATAACTACTCTTCAAGTCTATCTTGGTGAAATATGCATCCCCACTCAAACAATCCATAATATCCTCCATCCTTGGCAAGGGAAATTGGTACTTTATGGTTATCCTATTAATGGCTCTAGAATCTGTACACATTCTCCATTCACTTGTCTTATTTGGAGTAAATATTGTTGGTACAACACATGGACTCAAAATTTCTCATATCAATCCTCTATCAAGCAACTCCTGTACATGCTTATTTACTTCCTCATTCTCTGTTGGAGCCATCCTATATGGTGCCTTGTTTTTTAAGTTCGATCTAGGAATCAAGTAAATTTGGTATGAAATACTTATCACAGGAGGTAGTCCTTTTGGTAATTCATTCACAACAATCACTTTAAATTCATCTAACAAGGAATTAATTTATGCAGGTGCAATTTCTAATTTTACCTCCTCTTGCACGACCTTTGGAATCACTACTAAGAAAAAAATTTCCCTTATTTCTTTGTGTACGAACTCCTTGGCTGAACAAAACATGGTATTATTGTTATGTGTGCTTGTACCTTAACAAATTTTTGTTGTTACAATTGTATTTTCTAGCATTGACGTGAGTTTTTACTATTGTCCATCTTTCGTGAACTTGTATGTGTTTTCCCAACCATCATGGTGAACTTGTCTGTCAAACATCCACGACCATCCGAGAAATATGTGGCATGTATCCATGTCAACTACGTCACACAATAATTTCTCCTAAAGGTTTCTTATTTGAAAATTTAATAAGCATTGTTTAGTCATAGGCACCTGTTGTCCTTTATATAACCAGGAGACTCTGTAAGCCTTTTGGATGGGCAACATTTTGACTTTTAGCTTTTCCATGACTTCGGTGGACACTAAATTCTCTGTACTTCCACCATCTATAACCCAGTTATAGCATTTTCCTTGGAACTTACATTTAGTTTTGAAAACTTTCCTTCTTTATTTTGTTTCTTCCACTATCTTTTTCTCAGGCTTGAGCAACACTCTATGAAACATCAAGTTTTCTCTGTATTCTTGGTGAGGTATAATCACATTCTATCTAGCCACAAAAGCTTCATCTACTTGTGTAACTTATGTTTTGGCTTTACCTTTTCTCCCTGAATTTTTTCCTTTCGAACACTCAGATTTATGTGTCCTTCAACTCCACAATGATAAATGTCCCTTTCCTCTTCTGAGACTCCCTCTATTTTTTCTAGCATTGTGTCCACCTCTATCACCTTAAACACTGGTGCATTCTTTTTCTTTCTCACTTCCTCTAGCAGTCTCTATCTTACCTCTACCTCTAAAACCTTTTCCTATACCTTTTTGTTGTGTTTTCCTACTCAACTTTTTCTCTACCTTCAAGGCAATGTGATAGGCTTCATCAATAGTCAAGAAATAATGCATACTCATATCATCTTTAATTAAGTATTTCAACCCATTCACATACCTTGCAACCCTTTGGAATTCTAGTTAATTTATACTAGATCCAAGTGGCAAGCTGAAAAATTCTTACGTAGCTGATTATTTACTCTTCCTTTATGTAGCATATCCCACCACAATGACGTAGCATGACCCTTCAACTTCGTCACGTCAAATCTTACTCGATTTCGATCCTGAATATTTTCATACTCAAAGTATATTTCGAGTTATCGAATCTAATAAATGAGCATATCAACTATAACATTTCCATCATAATAGGAAAATTCAACTCTAGCACTATCTTCATTTCTTAAGTACCAAATCAACCTTGCGGTTGGGTCTCTCTCCTCAGCATCCTGTTATTTATCAACTTCTTCGAACTCTAAATCTACTTTTGCATATCCATTTCTAATTCTATGATCCAATTCTTCTATTCTTCATCTTAACTCTTCTAGTTCACAATTTCCTGCACTTCCTTGTCCCACTCCTCTTCTCCTTGGTGGAATCCTTAGAAGGTATAAATGTCTCACCAACATCCACAAACCTCAACCCAAGTTTTCTGACCCAAATTTTACTTTCAGCACTCTTGTTGTGGAACCATCAAACAAGGTTCTATGGTAATATGTTACATGAAGCAAATCAAGATGCATATCCTAGAAGGAAACTTGCTTTGATACCACTTGACATAGTCCAGGATTTTGTAGTTTTCACAAAAGACTACAGAACCATAATTGATGTTACAGAGCACACAACCCAAGCCAATTGATTTTGGCTACTGTATTAAACTAATTCAAAGAATAAATCACTAAGAATAAACAAAGAGTATTCTAGACCCGTCCATGAGAACTTAGAATGGATTTCATTTTTTTTCATTCATTCAAAATGTGTTGTTACATATAAGAATTCAAATCTGAAAGTGGATTCCTCAGAGGGCTTGAAATTCCTACGCTGTTATGCAACAATACCATACATCAACCAAAACATCCTTTCTAACCCATGCAACATCCAGTCCTACTCTCTCCAATCATGCAACAACAGGTCACATGCTCTCCAAATCGTGTAACAACCACAACTAATACCAAAAGTCCAAGAGTCAGAAGAAAAAAGCACAAAATCCCAAATAAAACCAGCAAAAGCCAATAAGACAAAATCCCCTTTTATTCATTGTTATTGCAATTTATTCTCATATTATTGGTTGTTTCCCATGCTACTAACCTATTTGCATTCCAGAGCTGAATGGATTCAATTCCTCTCAGTATGTGGACAAACCAATATTTGTAACATATGTCCCACTCTCGTAGTGTGTCTAGTAGTAGTTATCCTGTAGCAGTGCAACTAAAAAACTACCAATTTCGGGTGTGTCAACAAGTCCATGCAGTGGGAGTATCAACACATAATCCTAGGAGTGCCAACAACTCAAAAGTATTCATTTCTTTGATAAAACATAGCTGCATGAATAACATCAATTGTGAATTGGGTGGATCAACAATTAACATAATACATGGGAGTAACAACACTTATTACAAACTCAAAAAAAAAATGTTTTTGGTTGATAAGGATTGCCTGAGGATAAGGATGCTCCTACGTCACTCCCCTGTTGTAGTGGCTACAACCACCCTCTAAAATTTTGGCCTACACCCAATTTCAGAGCCTCCCTTGGGAGCTTCACTTGATGACTACACACACTCAGGTTCAGTCCGTGACCTCGTGTGAGTCTTCGTACCACCTTGCTTGATCATTTCACCCAAGCTTTTGCATGTTGACACCAATACCATGCTTGCGACCATGTTTTGGTTATACTCAAGGTCTTTGCTTCGTGTGTACTTGTTGTGTTCGCTATGTAAATATCTGTCACTCTCACACACAGGGTCACATACACTATCACGCAAGTGTTGTCACGGTCGACCAATGATCAATCACAGTGTCGCTTACACTGTCTGTCAGTCATGTTGAGCATGTGTGTCTGGATGGTTTGAGTTATCTCGTCGTCAAGGCATGTAAGTGTGTGTTTGCAAGATTACGTATGCATCTTTCGCTCGTTCACACACTTAGTCACTTTGCTGAAGTTCTGATGATCAGATTCCCCTCTGACAACCAAACCATCACCCCACCATCGACTCGATCGAATGTGACCCAAAACAATGCAAAAGCACCAAGCAAGCCATTTCAAGTTGCGTTGTCCGCAAGCAAATCAATCAACCTGCATGCTGGACAACTAGAGAGTTTGACTCGGTAGCCACCCTGGGACTGATTCCCCTAAAAAATTGTGTAGAGGTTGCAGACCTTGCCCGCTCTTTTGACTGAAAAATTGCGCAGACAAGTCGGAAAAATACCCAGTGCCCGTCCCTATCTCCCTTAGAAAATTGTGCAGTTTTTCCATCCAACTCTCCCGATAGCCGACCGACTGCTCACCCAGAAAATTGCGTAGTTTTCATGAGCAAGTCCTTCGCTACCCAGCAGTCCGCTCAGCTCAAAAACTTCGCAGAGGTGACTAGCAGGAAAGTCTCCCAGCATCAATTTAGTTTTTCCCGCAAGTAGCTCCCGAGAACCGACTAACAGTTCCCCTCAGGAATTGTGCAGTTTTTGCTGCCAAGCTCTAGAAGTCAACTGCCAGTTCCCTCCAGGACTTGCGCAATTTTTACTGCCAATATCCTAGAATCTGACTGCCAATTCCCCTCAAGAATTGTGCATTTTTTTCTACTAGTGACCCAAAAGCTGACTGCCAATTCCCCTCAGGAGTTGCGCAGTTTTTGCTGCCAAGCTCCCACTGTCCACTCATTTCGGAAATTGCGCATATTTTTCCTGCCCAACCTTCCCAAAGCCCAGATTATTCCTCCCAAAAATTGTGCAGTTTTTTCCTCCAGTTGAGGCAGATCCCGTGGACAGTCACTCTCGATCCAGATTGCCCATCTTCATCACCCAGTGATTGCTGCGTAGTTTTCATTAGTAGTACCCAGAGCCTCCATTCTACCTCGCAACCTTGTCACCTCTCCTGGTCACCTGCATCCGAAATGTTCATGCATCATTGTAGACTAGGAGGTTTATGGATTTGATGTTGTCTCGTCATGAGTGACTGCAGACACAGGTACACAAACAAACATGGCGCGACGATCGATGGGAGGAATAAAGGGAGCACATGCATAAGGACAGGTTCACCAATGGATGAATAGACGATGCATGCAAAGGGATGTGCTCGTGAACGAATGATCATGCAAAGATGTGTTCATTTCAAGACCCAATTCAATGAAACCAACAATTAACACATAGAAATTCAACTTACCATTTACAAGTGAGGCGATACCACTGGTTTAACAATTCATATCCTTCTTTACTGCTCAGTGCTTCATTGAAACTTCTTGAAACTTCTGCATTATCGAATCGCTATTCGATTCACGGTTTCACTAACCCAACAATTTTTTTTTTTTAACTGTAACGATTATGATTTTTATTTATTTGAAAAAGTTAGGAGGGGTCTTTTCCAAGGCAACCCTAGTTACAAAGAAAATAGCCAGCAAATTCAGCTTTTAAGTTACAACAGTTTCATGGAATTTGAAAGAAATTATCAGCATTTATGAATAACTGCCCTTTCATGAGTGAGCATCCTTTGTTCGCCATCTGGTCCGCTTCGCCATTCAGATTTCTAAGAATGTGGTAGAACTTGTAGGAGGTGAATTATTGAAGGACTCTTTTCAATCTGCCCATAATTTTGTTGAGACTAGCATTGCTGAAGAGATCTCCCGTGTTTAATTTTTTTATTAGGATCTCTGAGTCTCCAAAGACTTGGAGGTCTTTAGCCCCCTTTTCTCTTACTATAAGACAAGCTTTGAGGAGTCCAAAAATCTCTGCCTAGTTGTTAGTTTTCTGGCCTAAACCTCAGTAGAAGCTGTCTCTTGAATTCCCATCCGAAGAGTAAATAACCCCTCCAGCACCAGCGTTCCCAGGGTTTCCTTTGGAAGCCCTGTCGAAGAAGATTGTGGTGAGATTTTTGGATCTCCACCAGTTTATAAAAAAATCCTCGGGGTCTCTTATTCGCCATTCCGAATTTGTTGTTTAAGGAGTGAGGAGGAACTTACGAGGAGAAGGCTCTAGGGGGCAGAGCCACCTCCTTTCTTCAAGGAGGAGCAATGGATCTTCTTTGAAGAACTGCTGTTGGGCCGCTTCCAAGAGGAATGCTTTAGCTTTGACTGCGACCTGAAGAGGGGAGTGTATATTTCCATTAAAGATTTGATCATTACGGGCCAGCCATAGTTGCCAGCAAACGAACTTGGGTATTGTTGTCCATAATTTACGCCAAAAGGATTTGGTGGGGATGCTATAAGGATAGAAATTTCTCCAAGAGGCGAACAGTTCAGCAACAGTGCTATGAGGGAAAGAAGGAATCTGCAGATCCAAAAGAGTGAGACCCCATACTTCCTTAGCGAAATTTCACTCCAGAAATAAGTGTTGGGAAGTTTCAAGGTTGCTTCTGCATAGCTCGCACCTATGAGGCCCTGCAATGTTCCTTTTCTATAGATTGTCTCCTGTGAGAAGTTTGTTGTGCACCAGAGTCCAGAAGAAGAAATTCACTTTAGGGATGGCTAGATTGTCCCAGACTAGTTTCCAAAAGGCTGGAGAATGACTGTTGTTCTTTGGGTCTTGAAGAGCTTTATATCCTGCTACTGTAGTGTATGTGCCTGACTGTCCCTAAGCCCAACTGTCTTTTATATAATGGTTTTCAGGTGTGGAGCCTTCCAGCAGTTCGGCAAGCGGATTTTTTTGGGGCGTTAACCAAGCAGGGACGCCATGGAAGTCCCATCTGGTCCATTCTCCCCGGCAATGGCAAGCATATTAAACTATTTATGCATGAGCGAGTCAGCCAATCTCTAATGTTGGCAATGCCATTGTTCCTCTCCAAGGGATCGGTCCCCATTATTCTATTGTGCCACAATTTAATACGCTTGCCATTACCCGACATTATGTACAGAAATTTATTAAAGAAAATACTGCTTTTATAGCAGAGTCTCCATACGTGCGTGCTGTTGACAGAGGGATCGAATTGCAGGTTTCTGAAGGTCAAATTGCAGGAATATTTTGACAACAATATAGTGCTGATCGGATGGTTGGGCTCGTGTGCCATTTTCTAGAGGAACTTTCCTCCCAACGCCAGATTAACCAAGGAAGGATCTTCGATTTGGAGGCCTCCCTCTGCGATCGGCCTTTTGACTAGGTCCCAATTAACTAAATCCATTTTTTTATCATTACCTTTCCCTCCTTGCCATAAGAAGTCCCTTAAAAGTTAAGATATCTACTCCATAAAATTTCCGGGGGCCAGTAAGAATGCGGCTTGGTAAATTGGGAGCGCGGACAACAGAGACTTAATTAAAATGACTTTTCCTCCTTTGTTTAACCAGTGGCCACCCCATGCTGCTATTTTTGTTTTGATTTTACATATGACTCTACAATAGCTTTTTAGGACTAAATGAAAGACTTTGGCAATTCTGGAGGGTGCACCTTCGAGTAAAAGAGGGTCATCGGAAAAAAGTGCATGATTCAGAGGAACGACATCAGGGGAGGGTTTGAGACCAGGTAGGGAGCCATCGATTCTTTCTTCTATGAGTTTTCTACTGAGGGAATCAGCCATTAAGATATACAGGAAGGGAGAGAGAGGGCATCCCTGCTTGATGCCTCTCCGGGCTTGGAAAAAGTTTGAGGGACGACCATTGACAAGGGGGGCGATCCATGGGATGTCGATGCAGGCCTTTATAAGCTGGACAAAATGGGGAGAGAAGCCGAAGGAGAGGAGAACCTTGATGAGGAAAGAGCGATTGAATCTGTCAAACACATTTGCCATATCTAATTTAATCAACATACCTTTCTCTTTTCGCTTTTTGCTGGAGTGGATTGTCTCCTGAACTTGAATGACATTGTTGAGGATATGCCTGCCTTCCATGAAACCACCTTGGCGACTGGAGATCAGCCTTTTAAGTAGAGGCTTGATCTTGTTTGCTAACAGTTTGGCTAGAATTTTATAAGATGCATTACAAAGTGATATGGGTCTAAATCTAGCAAATGTTTCCGGATTGGATTCTTTGGGAATTAATGCTAGGTAAGTGGAGTTGGTTCCTCCACCGATATTAGCTTTTATCATGAACCCCTTTATCATTTTTTGAAGATCTATTTTGATGATATTCTAGCAGACTTTATAGAAATGAATCGTGAATCCATCTGGACCAAGAGCCTTATCTGATTCCATGGACCAGATAACTTTGATGATTTCCTCCTTTGTTACCTCACTGGTAAGAGCATCATTGCCTTCAGGTCTGATTAGATGAGGAATGTTCGAGAGGAAATTTGCTGTTTCCTCCTCAGAGGCCTGGGTTCCCTCACTAAATAGATTCTTGAAGTGACTATCTGTAACAACTTTGACTTGGGTGAAGCCTTTGCTGACATGGCCCTCTATTGTCTTTATTTCTGAAATGTGGTTCCTGGACAGTCGGGCTCTATATTGCCTGTGGAAGAAGGAGGTGTTCCGATCCCCTACTTTTAGCCACAGACTCCTGGATTTAATTATCCAATATTCTTCTTCATTTCAGAAGGATCGGTAGGTTCAGCATTGCGCCTTTCTTTCTTGTTCCAAAAGATCCATTATAATCTCTTTGCTTTCCATATCTATTTGCAGGGTCTCCAAAGTGTACACTGCTTCTTTCCTTGTGCTAGTTGGAGAAGGGACTGGTTTCCTTATCCACTCCTTCAGGGCTTGTTTTGTGGCCTTAAGTTTTTGCTCCCAAACAAAACTTCAGGACCCTGAGAAGGATTTGGCCCAGACTTCTTTTACTGTGTCGATAAAGCCTTCTCTCTCAAGCCATAAGGGGCTGAAGCGGAATGGTAGAGGACCTAGATCTTCTTCATCTTCAAGGAGAAGTTGGATCGGCTTGTGATCAGAGGTCAGCTTAGGTAGAATTTTGGTCTTAATTATATTTTTATTCATCATAATGGAGCCTTGGACCAGAAATCAATCCAGGCGAGCTGAAATATGATCCAGCCAAGATCTATTATTGGACCAAGTGTAAAGGCCACGAACAGGATTGAAGTCTAATAGGTCCCATTGCTGAGTGAGTTCTTCCACAAAGGCCAACATAGGGTCTCTGATGTTGGAGCCGCCCCTTTTCTCTTTTGATTTTAAGACTATATTAATATCAACTGCTATGATAATATTACTAGGATTATGCTGTTCTAAAAATGTTGAGAAGGAGATCCAGCATTCTCATTTTTCAGAGTATGTGACAGGGACATAAAGATTAAATAGAGAGATAGACAACTTACTTGCACAATGAGTCATCTCCGTGAAGATCCAATGCTGGGTTTCATGATATTTTTTTAGCAAAAATAAATCTTATGTCCAAAGAGTTGCCAGCCCTCCGGAAGATCCCCTTGAACTTACTGCTTTGCCTGCGCTTTTTTTCCATTTTGACTTGTTGATGTCTAGAAGAGCTCACCCTTCTATCTTTTTCTCTTGGAGCATGAGGATGTCTGAGGGTTCTATTTTTAGGAGGTCCATGACTGCTTTAGTTTTAGAGGCATTCCCCAATCCTCTACAGTTCCAAGAGGCGAGCTTCATAATTTACTTGAGAGAGGGGTTAGGGCCTCCCTTAGAAGGCCTTAGTCTAGTGTTTCTTCCAATGGACATTTCTATGGTGGACTAACTTCCTTGAACTTTGAGTCGTTCAACCTCCTCTTCCCTTAGTTGTTTGTGAGATTTCCTGCCTACTCTTTTGGAGGGATGCTCGAAGGCTTCATCCTCTGAAGAACTCGAGCTATCTACTGGTTTTTTCCTCGTTACTTCAGCATAAGATGGGTTGGAGGGGCTACCTTGTGAGGCCTCAACCTGTATAGCTTCTTCCCTTTCTTTGTTGAAAGGAGGGGCTACTATATGGTCCTGATTTTCCTGGATCGATCCCTCTGGGTTGATCTGAGTTTTTTCTAAGTCTTTCGAGGTTACATACTTTTCTTGATTGATCTTGGAACTTCTTGGAGCTCTAGAGGTATGCCCTTTACCATTTCCCTTTTTTTGATGGGCAGATTTTTGGACTACCATCCATTGTTCCTCGTTTATTTTGTCTGCCTGCTCCTCTGCTTTTTTCTTGCAGTGCTTTGCAAAATGACCGTGACCATGGTAGTGTCCGCATTTGGATGGGAGCTGTTCGTTATCCAATTCCTAGATGTGTGTCCACCCAGCAATAGTGAGCTTAATTGCTTCAGGCAAACCCTCTTCTAGATCAACTTCTACACAGATTCGGGCACATGAGTACTGGTCTTTTATTGCAGCTTGCTCTATGTATTTTCCAATAGTGTTACCAATGATCTAGGACGGCGGAGGGAACGTCCTGGGTGGGATCAAAATCAGGGGACCATTTATTAAGATACAGGCCTTGCGGTCCCATAAAATAAGGACCATTTCTGAAGATTAGACTTCTATCATCCTGGTTTTTGATACAAAAATGAAGAATCCTTTGCCCACAAAATAGCTCTTGACCCCCTCTTTAATCAAGGGAGACCAATTTCTTTGAGTCCAATCCTCCACCAACTTGGGGGATGGCCAGAGGCCCGTAAACTGACCTATTAACCCTCTCTCAGCAAGATTCAGAGCAGCTTTGAAAGTTTCTTCTTCAGGAAGGGCAACCGTGGGGATAGAGTCTAGTTTCTTGACAAATTTTTGTTGACTAGCCGAGGGAGGGCACTTCAAACTTGCGTCTATCATTGCTTTGAACGCAAAAACCTCTGGAGGGGGGTTGAGGGGAGAGGCAAGGCCCCCACCAGACTCCATGGGAGAGTTGCTGCAGGACTGAGCGGAGAGACTACATCCATGGGGCCGTGCAGGTAGACACTCGGTAGCCCAAATACGCCGCTCTCTCAAGCAGGCAGGTCTTTTGGGTGACACCTTGGAGCACCGTCACTTGTGAAAAGTCCTCCAATGCAGCACCGGAGGGCCGAGGCTGGCCTGCGGCCAGGGTTGTAGCACTGGGTCGGCGGCTAGGTCTCTCTCTCGCGCAAAAAATATATCCACTAACCCAACAATTATAGCTCTATGGTTATCTAATGTATTCTTAAACATTCACCAGCTTGTAACCTCTGCGTTAATTATCATTCTGACAAAATAGAAAATACTTACTTTGCATTAAGACTTAACCCATTCGATTGGGTTAAACCACTCGCACCATTTCAAGAGCCGAGCATTCGTCTGTAATTGAAATGATTTTGATAATAAAATTGACTTCAATTACACCAATCGAACTATCTGGCAAATTCTGCTGTGCAATTCAGGTTTAACTATTCAATTTAATATCCAACAAGATAACCTTGCATGCTCAACGTTTAATAGACCAATGAATCTCACATAGATCCGCTCCAATTGCTGGTTCTTAGCATGAGATTTTCTCCATTTCTATAACCAATATAACTCTGCATCAACTCTGACTCAATTCACAACATCGTGACTCTGCGTCGATGATACCACCATTTCACTGTGTCTATGTCATACAGTTTGCCCTTAACTTTAACGCCCATCAACATTCCATTTCAGGGAAACAACCAACTGTGATTTCAAATTGAACTGTGTTGCATTTGATTTCACAATTGCCCTCTGTGGTTTCAAACATAAATTCCACGACATTATATGGGTTTCACAACTATAAGACTATGCTCCTTAGCATCATCAATTCTATTCCTTTCTCCATTTAAACTCTCCAGACAAGTTTAAACATATTCTAAATTAAGGATTGTGGCTCTCATATACAATCCGATATCGATTAACACAATCGATACCATTCCACATCACCGGACACAGATAATAGTAATTGCATTCCCAAAAGGCCAGAATTCTATGCATATAGAGTCTCATCGAAATTTTATGATTCAAATAAAGCTACACAGAGATTAACAATCCAGATTCCTCCATAACATAATAATCTCAGAAAATAAGAAGAATCGAACCTTCCTTCCACACATCGAACACATAAATTCAATTCACAATGCCTTACACATAATTCTTCCTTTCTTAGAATCGATTCATTCTGATATTAAATTATCCAATCAATTCTACATGAACTCAATAATGGCATAAACTCCAGAAAATTAAATTCTTCATTAATACACAATACTTACAGCAACATTCTTCCTCCTTGGCCTGATTTTCAAATCATTGGCCCCTTTTACAATTTGCCGGAGGCTTCCAAGTAGAAACCCTTGCTCCCTACTCTATTTCTCTACTCACCCTCTCTCTCTGATTTTCAATGCCTTTTAGGCTTGATAGTTTATACAATTTAGAATGATCTAATCTAAGTTCAATCCCTTCAACTTCTCAACAAAAATCCTAAAATCACTCTTGAATCCCTAAGGATCCTCTTTCACCCATAATTAATGAAACTAATTTCTAAATTAATACTTAGAGAAATCTCTCATCCCCTTACATTCTCAACTGATCAAATTCTCTCATATTCTCAATTATTTACAATATTTAATTAAAAATACTTAAAACCCACTTAAATCATTCATAAAAATCTAGCTCCTCTAAAAACTTAAAAACCCCTAATTTTTAATAAAATACAAAGTATTTTCTCTTTGCCTAATGCTCCTGCATCATAGATGGATGAGCAAACATGCAAGATGTGATCATGAATGGATTAATGGATGAACATGCACCTTTCACGAAAGGATAAACCTATCAAGCTTACCAATATATAAGAAAGGAGCAATGTGTGAATGCAACATCAAGCAAACCAATGACCATCGAAGACTTCGTGCACTTTGCCATGCAGAGGTGAAGTTGTGACACACCATGAGGAAATCCACCACCCAGTAGCACTGCAGCTTGACATGCACACCAGCAGCAACATGAATGTACCAACATTGTCATGTCAGGTCATTTCATGAGTCATGTCTTCCACATCTCTGCTCTGGGCCATACTGTCAATCAATGTAATGTAACATGGAGTCCAAGAGACCCACTTGTTATACGAAGAGTCATGTAATGTCAAAAAGTCATGGAATTCAAACAGTCATGAGGGTAGACGAACAACCACAAGGTTCAGTTTCACCCTTGGTTATAAAGACCTCCTCATTTGTACATGCAAAGGAATTTTCACCTCAACTCATCCCACATTGCCTCGAGAGTCTGTAATATTTTCTTTGAGGAGTAAGTAGTGGCTTCAACTCCCCGCACGCGCAGTTAGTGATGTATGGTGTAACGATGTGTCTTGGAACTTTCACTTAATTCAAAAGCCTGCTCACAGGCCAACACATTTTCACGCATGTATTGTAACTGTTATAAGACTAATATTTAACACTTGTAATGCATGTTGCTTTAACCCGTGTTTTACACTTTAACTAATTCACTTGTTGTAATAATATGTTAAGGAAAATGTGTTGTATATGCTGTTAACAGTGTCTTGCCTATATAGACTACTCTCTCAGACATCAGACAAGCCTTTCACATAAAACTTGCTATAAAAATAGTTGTACTCGTGGAGACTAATTCACTGAGTGTTATACGTGTTATCTTCTCTTTGTTGGAAATAATACTGAGAGGGGGGGGGGGTGAATCAGTATTATCAGGTCAATTATTTTTCATTTCACAATCAGATTTGTATACGCTAGTTCAGTTAGTAAATATAGTGTATGTATGCTGTTAGTGTCAGTCTTTACAGCCTTCCTCCAGTGATCAAATGTGCTCATGCATAGTGATTTTGAAGTGTCAAGGTCAAATTTTGTCATTTCAGTGAGTCTTCAAGCAAAATTTGGTCACTACGCATTAGGTCTAGGGTTTTCTTTCACTCCTTCTAAAGTTGTCCAAATGGCGGTCTATGTCATCATTCAGCTGGGCCTATCATCATTTAGAGGGTTGTCATCATCATGTCAAGTTCCATAGGGTCATTTTACAGCTTGTTCATGCTTCAGTTGTGCCTTGGCAAGTTCATTTCCCTCTCCTAGGGTTTTGAAGCCAATTTCTCTTGGATGGTCAAATCAATGGCAAAACTTGTTTCCTGAGGTTCATACACCTTCCCCTATCCTTCAAGTACCATATCATACACTCTCCAACACTCAGATTCCCCAAAATCCTCATTTTTGAACAAACCCTAGTTTCTAGCTACAACCTGGCAATTTTCTAGGTTTGCCCTGTGATTTTCCCTTTTGGACCCCTTCCCCTCACTTAATCTCTGAGATTCCACTTTCTCCTGCTTCCTAACATCCCTCCCCAGTCCCAAAAATTTCCCCAAGAATTTAGAAGCCCCCTATCCCCTTCATTTCGCTTCATTTCGACCAAATTCCTTGTTTCACACATCGGGGCAAGTTTCACTCAAATGATGTTTCGGAGCAGTCAGAGATGAATTTTGGAAAACTGAGAGAGGTTTTTGTCCACAACATGCCAAGGAAGAAAAACCTCCTTCACTTTTTACACAGGTGTCATGGTTTGAGAGAAATTTCAAAAATATCGGCGAGAACGAAGGTGCTCCAAGGACGGTTGGCCAAAACACAAAAACGAAAGAAAACGCCCGATCCACTCCAAATTTTGGCTAAAGCCTCTTTCTATGAGCATGGTACTTGATTGGGGACTCCCAGCCCAAATTTCAAGAAATTTGGAGAAAATTTTGTCATTTGTGAATTTTTTGTGCAATTTACAGGTTTTTCCCGTGTCATGTCTGTGTCCTGAGCGCGGATGTTTTGAAGGACTGCTCGGAATTTTGAAAACTTGGCATTTTTGGAAAGGGCATGCAAAGAGAAAAATTACCAATACTTGGGAGAAGCTTGATTTTGAGATTTGAGCCTCCAAACGCTCAAAATACAT
>APFE031076287.1:0-85388 GCA_000404065.3 Pinus taeda | reverse complement strand
ATGTTGGTTGCCATTGCCACTAGTTCAGGGGTGTTTCCGATCATTGTTTTGGAATTTTTAGAGATTTGTCCTAACCTGATATAGTCATGGTTCTTTGATAGTCTTTTATGGATCCAATTTGGATCGTGGCCTTCACACTAAAAAACCTTTTGGACCACTAAAATTTGGTTTTCTTTCAACCATCGACTAAGTGAGGATACTACTATCTCACTTGTCCAATCTCAATCGACTTTATATTGCTCAGATTCGAACCTTTGAGTCCAATTCTGAGGTAGTCAACATCTCCTATGCGCGTCGTCCTCACCTTCCTATCCAAGATTGTGTCTTCCTGCAATTCATTAATATATTCAGGTATCAGGTCATCAATAAAAGGTAATTGACTTTGCTCTCCAGGATCCTCAATCGTTGAAGGTCCAAGCAATCTCAAGCAATCTACATTTATGACTGAATAGATGTGCATGTAAGCTAGTAGATCAAGGCGAAAAGCATTTTCACCAATCTTCTCAAGTATTTTTAAAAGGTCCATACCTGATAGGCTTTAGCTTTTTACCTTCACCTCGCATCCTATTCTTGCTGATATACAGCCATACCTAGTCTCCAACTTGAAAACTATGCTCCATCCGATGCTTGTCATGTCTAGCCTTGTATTTGGCTTGGCTCTTTTCCATTTATTCCTGTACTACCTGGTGGATCTCCTGGATCTATTCAATGAACCTAGTTGCTTGTCCACATCACTATATCCATCAACCATGGTATCTCTACCAAAGAAAAAATCCAAAGGTGACCCTGGTATGAAACCAAAATAGGTCTCAAAAGGAGATCTCTATGTAGAAGAGTGTTTGGCTATGTTGTAAGCATGCTTCACATAACATAAATGTTCATCCCAAAGCTTAGGATGTTTGCTGCAATATCCCTTAAGTAATTGGATCACTGTCTTGTTAACTACTTTTGTCTGGCCATTGGTTTGTGGATGAAAAGTTGTGCTTTTCTTCAATTGGGTGTCCATCAGTTCCCACAGACTTGAGCAAAACTTCCCCACAAATCTGGTGTCTCGATCAGATGCAATGGAAGTGGGTAATCCAAAATGAACCCATACATGTTCAAAGAATAAGTTTGTAGTTTGTTCAGCTGTAATTTGCTTATTACAAGGTATCAAAATACACATTTTGTTGAACCTATCCACAACCACATATAAATAATCATGACCTTTCCTAGATTTAGGCAATCCTCCAACAAAATCCATGGAAACTCTTTCTCAAGGGTGAGAAGGAACTATTAGAGGAGTGTACAAGCCTAGTTTTATATTGTTGGGCTTCCTTTTAGCACACATAGTACACCCTCTTACATATCTAGACACTATCTCATTCATTTCCAGCAAATAACAAAATCTTTGTAGCTGTGCAACTATTTGACTTACCCCAAGGTGACATGATATCAGAGAAGTGTGTGCCTCTCTAATTATGTTTACTCTCTAAGAGTGTGGAATGCAGAGTTTCCCACAATGATATAAGAGTCAATCCTTCACATGATAGTCCAATTCTTATACCTTTTTGCCTTGACTCAAAGTTGCATATACATCTTTAAAGTCCATATCCTGAGCATATTGTTCTATGTAGCTTTCATGTAGCACAAAATTATGCTTAAGTATAGTAGATGCATTTATAATGGGTCTAGAGAACATGTCTGCAACCTTGTTAGGTATGCCCTTTTTATATTTGATGACTAAATGGAAATTTTGTAGCAAACCCATCCATCTATAATTTCTTGATTGCTGCAACTCAGTTTGGGAGTGTAGATATCAAATTGGTTGATGGTTAGTATGTATTACTGTCTCTTTTCCCATTAAGTAATGTTTCCACTTTTTCACACTCTGAACTAATGTAGACAATTCTTTATCATATGTAGGATAGTTAACTAATGCAGGATTAAAAGTCTCAGAATGATAACATATGGGTTTATCGTGCTGTGTCAACACTGCTCCCATGGCATAGTCACTGGCATTTGTTTGGATTTCGAACGATCTTTGTAGATCAGGCAGTGCTAATAGAGGTGTTGTACTGATCTTTTCTTTCAAGGTGTCGAAGGCTTTCTGATGTTTTCCTTCCCCGTTGAAACACCTTGTTCAATCCTATCAAAGCATGTAAGGGAGCTACCATTGAAGAAAAATTAGAGATGAACTTCCTCCAATATTGTGCTGCTCCTAAGAAGCTTTTCACTTTTGTAGCAGACTTGGGTTTATGCCAGTTTACAATGCCTGCCACTTTAGAGGGATCTATTTTCAATTCACCACCCCATACTATATGACCGAAATAATTTAGAGATGTTTTTCCAAATTCACATTTTGAGAGTTTAACACAAATTTTTTCTCTTTTCAAAACATCTAATGTCTGCTTAACATGCTTTAAGTGTTCTTCCCACGTTTTACTAAAAATCAGAATGTCATCTAGATACACAATAACAAAATCATAAAGAAAAGGTATGAGTACTTCATTCATTAATCTCATGAAAGTAGCAGGAGCATTGGTCAAGCCAAAAGGCATAGCTAGCCACTCATACAATCCCTACTTTGTTTTGAAAGCAGTCTTCCATGCATCTCGCTCTCCAATTCTGACCTGATGGTATCCACTGTGCAAATCCAGCTTGGTGAAATAAACAGCTTCCTTCAATTGATCTAAAAGATCATCTACGTGAGGAAGGGGATAATAATTTTTTATTGTTATCTTATTCAGTGCCTGGTAGTCAATACACATTCTCCATGAGCCATCTTTCTTTCTCACCAAAATGATTGGTGACCCACATGGTGATGTGCTATGCCTGATGAACCCTTTCTCGAGCAACTCCTGCACCTACTTCTTGATTTCAACATTCTCTAAAGCATACAACCTGTACATCCCAATGTTAGGTAACGGAACATATTGCTACAAAATAATATCATGTACTATTTCCTTTTTGGGTGGCAGACCTTTAGGTTCATAAAACAGGACATCATACTCTTAAACAATGTTTTCTATATCAGCTTGCTACTGAGCATTACAACCCTCAAATACATTGGTTCTATCAAGTTTCCTTTGCTTTACAACCATTAGTAATAATTGTTTGCATGAATTTATCATTCTTTTCATCTACCCAGAATTGATGAGAGTATAATTATTCTTGAGCTTGTGAGCTCTTACAAAGTGTTCGATTCCATCTTTAACAAGTAGATACGTGTTCAGATCTATATAAAATAGCCTTTCTATCATACAATTAAGGACTTCGTAAAACAATTCCACATATATCCAAAGGAATTATGTCTAACTCAACCGCATCTACAAATGATGACCCAAAAGAAAACTTGAGTTTGCACTATCTAGTCACTTGTAGTTGTGCTTTATCATTCAACCATCCTAATGGGTATGGTTTCTTGTGAGGTGTAGTTGCTAATCCCAATTTCTTTACAATTTCTTTAGAAATAAAATTTACTTGTGAGCCACTATCAAACAAAGTATCAATATTTTGATGTTTGGAAATAACTCGAATATGAAAAATCTCATGTCTTTTTCTCTCATGTTCTTCACTAGTAATAGTTTGAGCATAATTACTAGTAGATGCTTCAGAATTCTTACCTTTTATACCTGTGGCTGCAACGATTGTTTCATCTCCCGAGTCTAATCCAAAATATTTCTGAATAGCTATAGCAGTCTTCTTCTTCTTGCCCTTGGAATTCTTAGGTCTCAGCTCTGGATGTAGAATCCAACAATGCTCGTCATCATGCCCCTCCTTTTTACAGTGAATGCATGAAGCTTTGCCTTTCTGTGCAGTGCTAAACTTCCTTGCTTTTCACTTCTACTTTCTTTTCACCTTTCTCTTGCTTGCAGTGGGTTGGGATGGTCCCCCAACTTCTGGATTTCCATTCTTTCCTCTAGCTTCTAGATGAGTAGCTTGTACAGATACCTCATCTATACTAGTGGGATTAAACATGAGGATGGTATGCCTCATGTAGCTGTGTATACCACCAATGTACTTCAAAATAGTCTATGGTGAGTCTAATTAGATACCCAACATCAATTCTCTCTTTCTGATCTCTTGAGTATACCCTTGCACACTTTGCCATTTCATCTGCCAAAGAGTTTGCCAACTCATCATGGCTTTTTGCATGTAGGCCAATGGATAGAACTACTTTTTGATTGTAGAAACAAATTCATTCTAGATAGAGATGGTCTTGACATGTTTTTCCATATCATCTTGGGTTCTGCGTTCCCACCAAACCAATGCAGTGCCTCCTAGGCATAGGCTTTCCAGCTCAATTCTACTCGTGTCTGAGTTGATGTTTTGCACTCTACAATAGACATTGATTTGTCTAATCCAATTGTCCAACTTTTCAGCATTTAGCTCTCCATCATATATAGGAAAATCAAATTTAACCTCTAGCTTAATCAAAGATGCTTTCTTATTATGCACAAAGCTATTAGGAGGTGTGAGAAAGATTTCCTCTTTCCCCTTTCCTTTTGAGTGGTCATGGAAATGAGACTCATATTATTATTTATCTTTTTTAGAACTTGATGAATCTTCATCCTCATTCATTCTAAAGTCCCTATACATTTCTTATACCATAGACTTTATAGCTAGGAAACTCTCTATGAATTGAGGGTCTGGCCCCATAGAACCTTCCTCTGACATTGTCTTCCAAGAATAGACTCTCCCAATTTTAGGATTAGTTTTCACCAACTCTCCTTCTCCTAATTTGATCTTTGATCTCGTGAGCATTTACAGCTAACCAACACAAGCTTGTCTAACCTTGATCTGATAATCACCCTATGAGTGACATTAGCTAAAGATTTATTGTTTAAAGGTACTACAGACTCATGTGTTGGTGTGTTCTATGTTATTGAAGCAACGGATCGATAATATTGCCAATAAATAGACATTTAAATGGAAAGACAGCAGAGAAATACAGTAAGCAAACACAAAGACACAAACAATTTTTAATAAGGAGTCCACCCTATTCTCCGGGGCTACATCTTTGGTCCAGCTCTCAGTGGTGGCCTTGTTTTATTGTGCCATTAAGCAAAGAATTAAATGCAGGGACTCAATGTGAGTTTTACTGAAGTAGGTTTTCTTGGTAGGGTGGTCCTTGGATTCCCTAAGCCCCTAGAGTACACAGACTCTTATTCTTCCTACCATCTCTGTGACCTTTTGGTCTACAGTTGCAAGAGACCAATGTGGTGCTCAGCCTGGATAGATTCCTCTATGGGATGGCTTGAATCTCTCAAGATCTCTGGTGCTCGATGTTGTTGCTGGTCATCTCGACCCTCTGTCTCTTTATGCTTTTGCTTCATTGTCTTCTTTATCTCTGTATTCTGTCCTACTCTCGAGATTCTAGTCTCACTGTCTTCCTTCTTTGTCTCTTGAACTGTTCTCCGACATGACTTTTGACTGCGTATTTTTTTCCATTGTTCATGGCTTTGAAGCCATACAAACTCATACCTGTTCAGTTCCTCTTTTTCCTCTATCGATTCACCTTCTACATCTACGCTTGGAGTTCCCTATTCAACGTCAGCATGAACACTCAGGAAGTTGCCACTTTTCCTCCTCTAAACAGCGCCATCCTACTCAGTCGGTTCATTTCTTTAGTTACATCGTGGATGAAATATTTCCTCCACTGTGGCAGTCAAACATATTCTAAATCCTTTTAAAATGTGGCATATTCCTTCATCGATTCTGCTTCCTCCATCGGTCGCGATCTCAGTTGTCTGATCTGGATCATCCAGATCCAACGTCATATGCACATCCCCCGCAGTTGATTTTCTCAACTGATAACACGCAATGAACGGCGGTTTTCTCTCACCTCTGCTTGCCATGCATCGATCGTTGAGTGGGATCACTTGGCTTCCATCCAAAAACATTTACCGTCTGAGGGTGCCGTGATCAATACCCCTGGTTTGCAGAGTGTGTGTCCCACATTTATACGTTTAGCACTTTTGTTTTTTTCATCCACAGTTCTTTGGTTCACAATGCATCTCTGTGTTCGGGCTTCCCCCATTTCGGTCCTGTTTGCCTAGAAATGAACGACTAGCACTAAGTCCTAATATCGTATCAAAATCCACCTCCTTTTCCTGATCTGGGGCTCCCAGGGGCTACTTTGACCTCCTTTGCAGTCTCAATGGGCCTCAGTCAACGTACTTTGACTGAGGTCCTCATTGTTCCACGCTGGCTTCCATTGCCACTGGTTCAGGGGTGTTTTTGATCGTTGTTTTGGAAATTTTAGAGATTTGTCCCGATCTGATACAGTCATGATTCTTTGATAGTCTTTTATGCATCTAATTCAGATGATGTCTATTCTAGGGCATCCTATAGAGTATCAATATTCTATTGAGTCAGTGGTGTGCGAGTAAGTAGAAATAATGCTTTGATAATCCAATCTCGCTAATGATTTGGGTTAATAGTGTAGCTTAGCTTTCCAATGGCATCCCTAAATATTTGCATCATCTCCCAGGTTGTTTCAACCTCCATCTGCCTTATTTCCCATAGTTTAATAGCCCTTTCTAGTTATTGTGATGGAGTTTAAACTCTTGGACAAACTCCCAATGAGCCTCATCTATCATTGGATTCTATTGTAGTTCAGATCACTTGATGAACCATATCAGGGCTTTATCTCAAAGACTGGTCTGGAATTCAACAAAATTCATGGAATTTGGATTCTAGCAAGATCTCTATATGACCTCACACAAATGCCAATGTTATTTGACATATTCATTCCATTTCCCAAAGAATTTAGGATATCTAGTAAAGGATCCCGCATGTTACTAGCCATACATAGTTGAACTGAAGGAATAAGTAAAAATCCTTGGGAACCAAAATGTGGTGATCCATCAAGACCTAAACTACATTTACTATTTCTAGCAATATAGGGACCAACCTTGTAGTAAATGTGTACACTATAGACCCTAATAACTCTAACTACATTAGACAAAAATTTTCTAGGGTTGTTATAAAGTACCATGGGAAGGTTGGGGGAGGTACTACCTGATCTGTAGGGAAATGAATCTCTACTCACACGGGACACATCATTCTTAGAAAATAATATTGTCATATTAAATTCATATTATAGTTTGGTCTTACCTTAGAGCCTATAGGGTCTAATCCATCTGGCACTCCCATCTCTAGTGGAGGGGTGAAATATCTACTGACTTTCTAAACCTCTGTCACCTTAGTGACCTTACTCTCTCCTATTGGAACAAGTTTCATTATATCTTCAACCATATAATTTTGTGACCTCAACCTACTTCTTTCCCTTTCTCATACCTCTAGATTGCTCAACACCACTCCTACTTGCTGTAGATCCTTTTGTCATCTATAGATCTTCTGCAAAACCTTCTCTTGCCATTCTTCAACTATATGATCTCTCATCTATGCTCTCATATATCTAGCCTTCTAGAAATCATTCACATCCATTTATCCACTAGTCTCATAGCTTCCAAGTAGATAATATTCCTCCCCTTAGGCCCTTCCCCATGTAACGAGGTTATAAGATTCCGTAGGTGGCTTCTAGAACAACAACAAGTTCTCCTCTACCATTAGAACTTTCATCCACAATGGGATTTCTTTCTCTCCCTCATAACCCTGACTTGAACACACCCTTAGCCTTAGAAAAGGACTGATGACCGTCCACAATAAACTCAATAATATATCCCTCTGGAGTGGGATGCATCAAATTTGCGTTGATATGATATAATTCAACAAGATCAACCTGATTCCAGGTATAAGGAGATCAAATTTAGTCGTTGGTATTTTCTTTTGTCAACACCATCTGCAACCAATTGTAGATCTCCTATGGGAATATTACCTAGGACATCTCATATTGATAATTCACAGTTTCCACATACTAAATCTCTATAACAACCCTGGTGAAAAATCCATGTAATAAAAGTTAAGAAAGACAAAAGTAATAACCGTGGTTGATTGGACACTTATTATGAGATGAATGTTTGGAAAAACATCCTAGTGTGGGTGTTAATTGGTTCATTATGGCTAAGGAAATTGGCAAAGGCAATGGCTAAGTCATTGGAAAGGAAAAGTGGCATTAATTGGTATTTATTTATGAAAATAATGGAAAATAGGAGCTAAAAGGTCATAGGTTTCATGTGAGGGGGAAAATGAAGGAAAATAATGGAAAATGAAGAAAATAGAGGCATAATTGATAAAAAGGCTTATGAGGATCACTTTGTAACCTTTCTTCAGTTCATTTTTGGAGCTCTCTCATTATTCTCTCTCTCTCTCTCACTCACTCTTGGAGCACTTTAGCATTGGATCAAGAAAAGAAAAGAAGGAATGTTGAAGGATGGAGGAATAAAAGAAAAGCAGGATCAAGCAAATACAACATGATTCTTTGTAGGTATCAATTTTCATGTGTGTTTCCTTGCTAGATTTGGCAAGCATTGTATCACATGTGGTTATTTATTGTTATGGCATGGGTTTTTCTAGGTTTGACAGTGTTTTCAGCCTAGCCTTTCCATTTCTAGATAGTCATGGTGTGATGGGGTTCTCATGTTTTGGTTGAGTTGGATTTCCAGATGGATTCGAAGTTTTGTGAGGTGGATCTATGAATAATATAAGACATGGACTAGTAACCTCTTAACCAGATGGTGGGTTGCAGTAAATATGGATTTTTTGTTGCCTCGGTGGGCCCAGGAATCCTCTACCAGCGAATGGAGGGATACGTGGTAAAGCCTAGAGGTGGGTGCTCTCCATCAGGTCTAGTAATCCTGGGATGGGATATGCGATAAAGCCTAGAGAGTGGGTCTCAGTTTAGGGCATAGTGATCTGATGTGAATTGCAGTAAAGCTTGAGAAACTAGGAGATACAAAAATTCCTCATAGTGTAGGTGGCGAAATCTAATGGAATCCATGCTTATTTTGGCCTAGTGATTTGGTGCATATCATGTTAAATCCTTTTGTTACATGCTATTTCTTGGCCTAGTGATCTAGGATAGATTATGGTAAATCTTGGTTTCTATGGATGAGGGTGAGGTGGTGTACCCTTGGGATGCTTTCGTTGGTTCTTTTGGTTTATGTCCCACATTCATACTTGGAATATGGGACGAGGGTGGATGAATGAAGAGAGAATTGGCTAAGCTATTCTATGGTCAGGTGGAACATAGTAGTCACATACTATGTTAGATTTGGCATTCATTAATAAGAGGTTATTTCCTTGACATCTTATGTGTAAATGTACTGTTTATTTTCTGTATTTTATGGCTGATGTATCCTTGGTATTTATGTTGTTATTGTTCTGGTTATAAGCATGTATTATGGCAATGATGATGTATTGCTCTACTTATATTTTGATTTGTAAATGAATTAACAACATATCTATGAACTAATAGATGATAATGCAGCTAATGACAAAAAGGAACAATGCTTATTAACTATTCTCATATATGTATGAGATCCCTATGCTCATCTCTGTTGTTTAGACCTATAGATTACATATTTGTGACATGTTTGACGAAATGTATGTCATGGCTATTAGAGATGCAATATAGACCTTTCCATTTCCTTTGCAAATGCATCATTGTTATGTTGTATAAATTCACTTCGAAAAGTGTCAATGAGTTCTGGGCAGTGACATAGGATCTGTGCCTAAAAATGTGGCACAAATTTTAGAGTTGTGGGCATAGGTCTGGGGAGAAAAGTCTTGAGAAACATGCATACCAATGTTGTGGGAGCATTTGGAGCCTCTTATATGCATGATTGTCTATATCAAGGGAGCGTCTGGGGATTTAATGGTATAAAACTTTAGTTGTTCTTATGGAATGGTTACCTGAGTGGTTGGGTTGGCTTCCCAAAGTTCTGTTGTTGATTTGGAAGGTCCGTGTGATGTGTTTTCATCGATTCAACTTCCTTAAGGTCACCTAGCAGGTTGAATCCCATTGTAGTAGCCTCTCGTTGCATATTTACCTCAGTTGAAAATTACTTGGGTAGAAGTGGGATGACGGTGTTATAGAGCGGCACCAGAGCATGGTTCATCCCTTGGGCTAGATGCACAATGTGTGTTGGTCACAAATTCATGTTGGTTGCATGTGCATTAATCATCATGTGGTCTATATGCTTTTTTCATATACATGGTGTCGATCGTGGTTGTAGTGATGTCACCATGTGAAAGAGGATGTTGTTGTTTTGAAGCATGTCATCATGAGTGTATGATTGGTTACATGTTGTTTATGCTTGTGCATTGTCAGCATACATTGGTATGCTGTTGCTGTCATGCATAAGGTAATGGTATGTGTAGTTGATATGGTCATGCATTTATGAATAGACTCTATCTATAATGATGTTTATGTGTTGATACACATATATTTTAAATGTATATATGTTTTCATGATTATGTTATATATGTATTACATTGATTTGGATGATCTTGTGGATGAGATATCCTCCCAGAATTTTGGTAAGGTACATTGGTTTAATGTGATTTGGTTTAGCTCACATAGTATGCCTTACAGTAAAGTGATCAAAATGACTAGAAATATGGTAGACTACAATGATTCTCCCTATGAATTACATGAGCAGCGTGGTACTGGGAACTCTTCTAACTTAGCAGACATATTGAGAAGCTTGAAGGAAGAAATAAGGAGTTGCAAGGTGGACAATGAAAAAAGAATGAAGGCACAAGAGAAACAAGTAGATGTAAATGCAATACTCCTTTAGAGTTAGTCAAAATCGTAGTGACAAGGGCCATGTCGAATCAGCCATGGGAAAGAGGATAGAACTAATGGGGCATGTGGGAGTAGATTTCATGGTGGTCGCAGGTTAGATAGAGATTCTAGAGTGAGAGATGGAAGGATTTTGGATACTCTGGATAGGAGAGGTGATGGACACATCTACTACTCCAGTTCTGGACCTAATAGGGATTATGATAGTTGTTCGGTAATTTAATTGGTGTTAAACTACTTATATGAATTATCAACCAGGGCTAGTAAATGGATGAAATGTATGCACTATTTGTGCTAGGAGTCCTTATTACCTAAAAGGTTCCTATGTTAATTTGAGATGTCGAAATGCACATGTTTCTCTACAAGTATGTAAGTAAATAAATCACATAAAAATGAAATTGATTTTATTTCTCTTGCTTGAAAGAAAAAGCACACTGTTCTTGAAATGAACAACACACTTACTCAAAGTAAAATCAAACACACAATTTTTTCTTAAATAAAATCACACATATAGTTTACTTGAAATGGATTCACACACACACTCTTTCTTTAAATGAAATCACACGTTCTTTAAATAAAAATAACACTTTCTTGAAATGAAATCTTAACAATGAAAATAGATCTACTCTTCACAAAAAGAAGGATTAACTTTACAAATGAAAATCTGATATATACAAATGCAATGTAAATCTATGTTATTAATCTGTGTCAAATTATACTATGTTCACGTGCACAAGAGATCTCACTTCACTTAAAATTAAAATGATTAAATGAGCCTACTGCAAAAAAATCTTAAACTTATAAAAATTAAAATTTAAACTAACATATTCCTACATAAAACACAAAACAAAATACTAAATTGCAATTAAAAGGAAACCTTACTATCTCATGCAGGCCCTCCTACGAAAAGTAGGTATCAATATGATGCCTTCACAATATGATTAACCACACATTGGAATAACACAATAGAGAATTAAGAAAGAAACAGAGTTCATATAGAAAACATAGTGTTCATAACGTAAAATTCCCTAGTCTCTATCTACTATGTCGAGAGGAATATTTATAAAACTCTTGTGCATTAAATGTTTTAGAGTATTACACATTATGCTTATCGACACTACCTAAAATTAACATTAAGAGATAAAGTAATATGATATCCTCCTGATTTTCTATCAGTGAAGAAAATCACAAGTCTGAATATCTGCATTCACTAATTGCTCACTCTCTTAATTCAACTTCCTCGGTGGTTGACTTTTGCTTTGACTGATCTTCCATAGTGGTTTCCCTATTGATCCAGGTTATGAAGGTAGTAACAAATCATTGTACCAACTAATTTCCACCTACTCATATGCCATCTTCTTTGGCTGAAGCTTCGCAACCCATCAATCCTTAGACTTAGCTGTAGAATCATACATCAGCTGCAGAATCATTGTAATTCAATAGGACTGATAGGGGATACTTTCCAAATTAATTTAAGAAAGAAAAAACACCTACTTTTGATATAGACTTGAAGAAGCCAAAAGATGTAGAGGCTTGGATACTTGGGATGAAGAAGTTCTTTGAGTTTCATAATTACACAGATAATATGAAGGCCATAGTAGCTATCCTCAACCTGAGATGTAAAGTACATCTCTGATGGGAATATGTGAAGTGGATCAGAGAAATCAGGATAGGGTACTTGAGTTGGCATGAGTTCAAATTTCTTTCTAGGAAGAAGTACTTATTAGAAAGGTACTATGATGGTAGGGCCAAAGAATTCTATGAGCTAAGGATGGGATCGATGAAAAGTGAAGAGTATATGACCAAGTTCCAGGAGCTATTAAGGCATGCACCGTATCTTAAAGACGAGAAGGATAAATTTTAAAGATTTGTTAGTGGTTTTCCATTAGAATTTAGAGATTAGATTGAGTATGATGAGCCTCAGTCATGTAAGGAAGTTATTGGGAAATTGAAACATTTCTATGAATAGGCAAAGCGTAAGAATGGATCTCAGCAACGATGGGAAAGGAAATATAAAGGTAAAGGTAAATGGCACCCAAAAAGAGAAAGGCATCATAATGCAAAAGAGAAAAAAAATGTGGCACCACAAAAGAAGCTCAATGAAGCTAGACGTGGACATGACCACAACAACAACATAGACGTGATCGTATTGGACGATTGGAGTGTTGGACATGCGGTAAGGACAACTTAACAGATATTTTCCACAAAATCATCGTGGTAGGCATTGTATATATAGTGCACAGGAGGCACAAACTATTGGGGATGTTGGTTAGAGCATTCCTAGTCTTTATGCAGTGCTAGATAATAGACAAGCATACCATCAGGCATCTATCATTGAGATGTATGGTAAGCTTTGTGACCAAGTTGTTTCTATTTTGATTGACTCTAGATCTAATTATAGTTACACTAGTCCTGAATTGATGGATAAGTGTGGTTTGAAAAACAAGTGCATGGAGAATCTTGGTTAGTGTAGTTGGCTACAGGTACCAAGAATAGATTTCATCATCAGGTAAGAGTTTGTACATTTGATTTGTATGGTATTCCTACAACAACATATTTGATTGTATTACAGTTCCGATCATACAGTATATTGTTGGGCATGGATTGGTTGTACCTTCATAGGACCAAGGTGGATTTTTATGACAAGTTTTGGTGAGCACCAGTATTGCAGCAATAATGCTGCAACTCCTGGGGCTTTCTACTTTAGTTTTATCAACCTGATAGTTCGTAACAAACTTGGAAGCAACGGTGTTGTATGCACAAGTACTACCTCTTACTGCAAGCTGTCACTCGGTCAGTTGGCACAAGATCACTAGGAGCTTAAGCCAACTTATATGAATTCTTAGAAGAATCTTTTAACTGTGATGAAAGAAAGCTAACGCTATGAGGACTATTCTACTAGCAAAAAGAGAAAGAAGACTAGAACGTAAGGCAAACCCTAGCAAACCTTAATTTATCCAACTAACCCTACTTTTGCAGAAGAAGAGGTAGAAAATCATGCGATGAGTGCCATTGACTACTGAAAAAGGTAAATTACATTTATTCAAGCTACTTCTGAAAAGAAATGAGAAGAAAACATCTTTTTGTGCTTTTGTGTGTTTTTAGGTGAAATTATTATGTATGTAATTTATCTCGTTGTGATTGTGCAGAGGTTTGGTAGTGAAGGAATATGGACTTGGTTTTTGCAGAGGTGGAGGAAGGTGTGGAGAGGTCCTAAGAAGCCCCTAGTACCCCTCTAAAAACTTCCATTGCAATCAAATTTCAAAAAACCACTTACAAGGAATTCTACAGGAGGATCTACAAGAGGAGGCCGAGAGCTATTTTTGGAGGTTTTTGAAGGTGGAAAATTATGGGAAAGGGTAAGTAAAGGCTAGATGAAGGTGTTGAAGTGTGTGGAGCTTTTCAGGGAAGATCAAGAGGGAACATTATGGTTGGATTTGTTCAAATGGCAAGAGGGAAGCTTATGGAGAAAAATGTAGAAATTAGGGCGGATTGGTGATATGTTCCGAATGACTTAGGGAATATGTGAGAAGTGAGTTGATGCTAGCTACTTTATGGATGTATGGTGAGCTGAGGTGTCCTACAAGAGATCTTCACATCTACTTACAAAAACTGATCAAAGAAAGGAATAACTATACCATGAAAATAGAAATTTCTCTAGATTGACCTAATTTCTGACCTACGAACAGAAAATGTTGAAAAATAACCTTTGAACAGAAAAGAATGTAGAGATATAAATTTTAAAAGAATAGGAAATGATCTAGGAAATTGAATCTGAAGCATTACATTAATCTTTCCAAATGAAGTCATCACACTAGAAATTGCATGGGAGCGCAAAACTGTGTTTTTGGTGGAAGCAGTAGTGCCTTGATCTCAAATCGTAGTCCCAGAAAGGGAGAAAGGAGATCAAGACCTGTTGTTGGCCTTTTTGAATCTTAGTCTGTCACTGCATTAACCTACTTAATCAACTGAAACAAAAACAGCTACGCAAACCATCAAAATCAACCTAATCTAAACAAAGTAAAATGAATCTATGTAACATAAATTAACTCATGAACTAAAGAAAAAACATATAATTAAAAAGAAAGAGGTGTTAGAAACTTGCATTGGGCCCTAACCCAAGAGCTTCAGCCCTATGAAAGAGATCAATGCTGCCTCAAAAATTGTTTCATCTCCATTATCAAAAATAAAATTCACATTACATAAACTGTTTTAAATAAGGAAGCTCGAAAATGAACTGAACTCTAGTTGCACAAAAGTGCGAAAATTCTACTAATAACTAGCTAACCTATTGAGGCTCTAAGCCCTCCTATTTATACAAATGGATTCCTCCAACAGTCCTCCTAAAATCAAGGAGCTCGAATCTCCAAAACTGGAGATAAGCAATAATCCTTCTTTACTTGCTCAGCTACCCCTTGGATGCATCAATGTGGACATCTGTGCTCCGAGATGTTGATGGAGGATTTGAGGAAAGTGGTCATAAATGAAGGAGATACCCCCATAAAAATCCTCTTCCCTATTTTCCTCGAGTATTTTCTTCCATTTGCTCATAAATCCCTTGACTTTGTCCAAAATTGACCAGAAAATCTGCATAAAGCACACATTAAACTATATGGCAAAATGACTAACCTAATTCAATCTATTAGCATAAATATATTAAAAAAAATGCAATAAACTAATGAGAATGGTGGATTAATTTGAATTAAGAGGTAAAATGAGCCCATATAATTACTCATTTCTGGGGCTCATCATCACCCCCTACTGAATGGGTTGCTCATCCTCTGAGTAACTAGTCTAATTCTTCATTCTTGATGGTTCTGATTGATTCCCTGACATTCGATGCTTCTGATGTGATATATTCCTCTTTATCATGGAATCATACCTTTCTATCCACCTCTTCCCACTGTTTCTATTCTTCCTCTTCTTTTACTCCTTCCAGCAGTCCTAGCCTTCAAACTTTGCATAGAGTGCTTATACAGTGGCACTCTCCTCATCGCTTCCCTCATCGTGTTTGGGGAGTGATACTCCCTGATCTGTAGGTCGTGCGCCAATGTGTTCCACCTTCTCATTTAGGCATGAATGTAGTCATCCTGAAACAATCTCTCCATGTCCTTGAAATGTGAAATAGCCTGGTCCTCCTTATCAACATATTTGGGGACACTTTAAGGACTAGCTACATGGTGTTGGTGGGCATAGATGAGAGCCATGTGGTCTGTTGGTTCTGCTCTAACCATCAGGGGTTCATTCAACTCTTTTGCCATCATTTTTAGGATTCCTACTGCCCTTTTCTCTTCATGGCTCATCCAAGATGCCATGGCCACAGCTGCAAGTCTCCTAACACATCATTAGGATCCCATAGGTTCATATCAGTAAGGGCCATGTTGTGCAAGTAAAACTCTTCCATATTTTCCTTGTCCTCAGTTGAACTGTGATCACATATATTCATGAATTGGCCATAATCCTCAAAAAATGTTGTGCTCGTCCGGGCCAGTGTCTTGATCTGAAATTGGAGCCACTGATCCTTGAAGTACACTGCATATGATTTGGCTAGCTGCCTACATTGTAATGTCTCCATAGCCTAGCTAACTATGCAGGCTATGGGCTTCCCTTTCCTATAGATGCCTTCTTAAGATCAATAGCTCATTTTCTACCTGCATTCCTTTTCTTGCAGATACATCTTTAACATTTCATTTTCTACCTCCAATTGAGCTCTTATAATGATTTTTGTATGCCTGAACATGCTTGATTATTTTCCCATTTCCCTAAATTTGTTTTCCATGTGCCTAATGTCTTCCATCACTCTTGATTTTGCAATCTGCATCCATGTATGGGTCATTACTCTTTCCTTTTTCATATCAAAGAAAAGAGGGACTACAAACTTTTATGGGATGATTTTCCCTCCTTCTAGATATTCCTCCTTGGTCTGTTCTTCTTTCTTATTTTCAAGATTTTCAGTCTCTTGAAGCTTTGTCAATGTATCCTATAGAGCAGTCTGTGCCTCATGTAGGATTGTTTGAGAGTCCATAAGTTTGATCCTTTATTTTGAAGAAGTTCTAGGGCTGCCCCTTTCATAGGTAATGGGGGTTTTGGTTGGAGATTCCTCCTTCTTTGTAGTAGGGACATATTCAATGATGATGGGCTCCTTTGAAGGTGGTTGAGGATTCCCCATCTTTATTTTGGTGCTCTTTTGATCCTTGAAGTACATAGATGGTTATCTCTTCATTTTTCCTTTGGGCTTGGCCGGAGTACTAAGTGCAGCAAGAACAGCTGCTGCCTCTATTGCTAGTGTGTTAGGAGACACTTCTTCCTACCTTGCTTCTTCTTCTTTATCTACAGTTTTTCATACTTCTATTGGTTTTGCTTCTGTTGTTTTTTATTTTTTTTTCTCCTTTACTTGTGTAGCTTCTGCTTTTCCCATGGAAGCCTTTTTCTGAAATACCTTAGGATTCCTCCATTCAGTTCTTGGCCTATTCTTTTTCTCTGCTATGGTTTTACCCTTTTTTTATTTTGATTATTTTTGCTTCTTTGCTTTAGGCTCATCCTTGGTTGTGTCATGTTTCCTTTTTTCTATCTAGTTTCCTTCTTTCTATGTGGGGTTCCTCTTCTTCCATTTCAATGTTCTTTTCTTCTTCATGGATTCCCTTCTCAGCTTCTCCTTTTTGTTCTTTCTCTTCACTTTCAGATGGACTAAGGTCATAGGTGAAAGTTTTTATATCATCCTCTTTAGTCATTTTTCTAAAAAATTCCTAGGCTATGGGGATTGTGAAAGTGTGGATGGCATCCCCCACCAGCAATTTAATTAGCCCATGGTGAGCCAATTGGTCTAGAACCCCTGCTTTCAATTTGGTGCTAGATTCTATTAAGGAGAAAATTTGGAATACTGAGTTTTTTGGATGCAAGAAAGTCCATGCCATATCTGATTTCATGTAACAATCTGAAATGGTACCCATAGACTATGTTGTATCTTCGTTCACAAGAGATGTATTTCATAATATGATAACTGACCTCATCCCATGGATAAGGTATACTTGTTGTCTTGATGCCATTCTTGTCCTCCACAGGATGTTCATTAGGCTAGAAGAACGTCTTCTTGGCAACTTGACCCAGTAGTTTTTCTTCCTTGCTCCAGGGTAGTCCAAGTGAGAGACTTGTAATCTTGTTGACGAAATTAGGTGTGATTTCTATAGTTAGACCCTTGAAACTGATAGTGGCATGGGTTTTTGAGTGAGGTTTTAAAGGCAATATAAATTCCTCTATGACTTCATCATCATACTTGTGAAGCTTTTCAAGGAAAGGCATCCAATTTGCTCTTGTGAAGAGGGATACCACTTCTGGATGTTCACGCAGCTTAGTTGAGTTCAGAGGCTCCTTCCTCATGAAACCCCCTGTCATGATGTTTCATATTCTACTGGAATATCTCAATTGAAGAGGGAGGTAGAAATTTTCAATCCCGAAAATAGTGGGACAACTGAGGTTTTCTTTCAAGAAATGGGGAGAGAGTTTTTGTATATTTTTTACAGAACAAATTTCAATTTTCTTCCTTCCAAAATTCGTTCTCTAGACTCAGATTACTTCTATGTTTGTTTGAGGGAAACAATATCTTAAATAACAGAGAACATACAGAACTGTGTTTTTTCTTTTTCAAAATAAGAAAATACCCAATGCAGGTTCACTCTTTAGAGGGTTGATTTTCTAGAGTTGCATCATTTCTTTACATGGGAGAATACCATAGAGGAGAAGGAGATAGTCTTTCAGTGCAAAGAACAAATGGAGGAACTGTATATATTTAAAAAAAACACAGGCAGACTCTGTTCTCACTTTCCTTGCCTTTCAACTCAATATCTCACTTGGAATCACACCACCTTTTGTATATATATGGAAACGCAGAGTGGGTTTTACTGAGCCTACCTTTTTCAACCCGAATTTGTCATGAAATCCTGAGTTTTCCTCTACGGTGCTGCTCATTGGCCTTCCTGTAGAAAGGCTCTTATAGGACTATGTTTTCGCTCCTCTAGAGCCCGATAAGCGGAGGGGTTTTGAAACTGGTAGAGAGTGATTGTTTCGAGGCTCCGAAGGTGGTAGGTAAGTTGCTACAGCTAAGAGCTTGTCAACACAAATGAGAACAAAGGTGGTTAAGGTGGTTGAATGCAACATACTTAAGATTATGGGAGTGTTCTATGGTGACGAAGTGAGGTGGCAAGAAGGGTACATTACCCTCATCCAGACTGTTGGTCCCTACTTCAGTGTCATGATAAAACTTTTATTGCACCTACCGCAATTATTTAAATCATTCCCGTTAGATGTCGTCACTATGTGTTTTGATATTTTTTCGAGTTGATTGAACAGACATGCTGATTGCACCCATTGAGTGCTATTTGAATTGAATGAGGGTGGCTAGTTATCCAGCCACCGATCTCGTTTAATTGCAACCATTTTACTTGTCCATGCAGTTTTTAAATTATACTCATGCAACAGAGGAACATGTTTAGTCACTTACCTGTTAGTCGAAAATTGTGTGCTACCGTGTTGTTGCATGCTCAGACTTTGGCGTTTTATCCATGGATTTCTGCTACTAGCGCTTGTGGCTTCTGAATTGGTCGCTCGGCTACCTCGTACTAGTGATCTCAAATCAAGACTCAGCTCCTTCCGCATTTTGTACATCTGTGGCTGCACAGACTCTGCCTCTTGAGCTCGATTTTTAGGGGGATCAGCTGCTACAAAATTCTGCAGGATTTCTTGTAGCTGCTTCTCCCTCTAAAAATTTTGACTGAGGCTTGAACAGGGACTGGAAAGGTAGTTGAAGAAGGCTGTTTTATTAAAGGAAAAGTAGTTGGTATGCATTAGGTAAGAGTTAACTTAAGGATGTTTCTTGTTTAGTCTTCACTTTTCAAAAAAACAAAAGAAATAGGATTTTTGTGTTTTCTGCGCAAGGAAGAAAGAAGCGAGGGGAAATGCAATGGTGAAGGTATGGAATGGAGAGTGAGGAGGATGAATGGTGGTAGGGGGGTCCATAGGTCTTCTAGATAAGTTTCTAGCCCTTTGATCGTTTTCTTGTCTTGATTTCGAGTTCTCTGTGATTTCTATAGGAGCCTCCTATAGAATGCACAGAGCCTCTTGTAGGATGCATAATTTTCCAAAACAAGTGAGACCAGGGACTGGGAAAAGACAATAGCAATGGAGAAATGGTCTATCAGTGGTTTATTTGGCTTGGCCATGTCCAGTTTTCTTCTGTGGCCCTCCTGCAATCTATAAATTCAAAATAAGTTAATTTTTCTATTCCTATTTTTTCTTTTTTCTCCTTTTTCTTTTCTCTCTCTCTCTCTATCTTTTTTTAAAGAGATAGTTAGGGCTCCTCCAGGACATTTTCACCCTCACTACCTACCCTGGGCACCTCCAAGGGGAGGTTTTCACCTAGGGATCTTTTATTCTCCTCATTTTGTTTTTAGGGTGTGGTTGGAGTGGAGGCAGAGACTTGCTCCACTACCAACACTATTTCACTTAGATTCTCAAAGAATTCTTGCTTGGAGAGGAGCTTCCTATATAGTTTCAAAATAGGCCAATTGACAAGCATGGGGATGAATTCTTCATCGATGGTCTTGATTAGAACTGAACCATTGTGACTGCACCTTTCTACTGTGTACGGTCCCATCCATCTTGTCCTTGGTTTTCCCTTGAAATCTTTATACCTTGAATCATACAACAATGCCCAATCTCCTTCCTAGTATTGTTTTCCTTTGAGGTGTCTATCATGCCATATTTTCCTTTGAAACAGGACTACCTCTAAGTGGAGGAGGTCCTGCAATCTTTGTTCATCCAATCCATTTAGTTGGAGTAATCTTTCCTTTTGTGCATGGCTGAGATCTAGGTCTAGTTGAGATGCCATCCTTAGTGTGTTATATTCAAATTCTATTGACAGCAAAGCCTTCTTCCCATAGAGTAGCTCATAGGGTGTGAACCCTGCGGTGGTCTTCCAGGTGGTGTTATAGGCCCAGGTGGCTTCAGCCAATCGATCGTCCCAAAATTTTCTGCTGCTGCTCACTACCTTGGTCAAAATCCCTTCAAAGCTCTGTTAGTTACTTCCACCTATCCATTTTCTTGCGGACGGTAAGGGGTGGAATTTTTGTGCTTAATTTTGTGATGTGTGAGTAGGTCTTCAATCAGATTGGAGGGTAACTGACTCTGTTGATCTGTGACTAATTCTCTTGGATATCCAAACTTATAGAATATATTATCTCTTAAAAACTCAACTACTTTTTCTTTTGTTGCTGCCTTGATCGCCTTTGTTTCTGCCCATTTTGTCAAATAATTAGTGAACATGATGATGTAAGATTTTTTCTTTGAAGGAGGGTTGACAAGACCCACAAAGTCCACGCCCCACTTCTCAAATGGCTCGAATTTCACTTGAGGTTGTAGGGGAATCTCATCCCTTGGAGTAGGTTTTCCCTCCTTTGACACCAGTCACATTGGCTGATATATCGCCTCACATCTTAATGAAGAGTTAGCCAATAGTAACCTGCTTGCAGAATTTTGAAGGCAGTCCTATTTGCTACAAAATGGCCCCCACAAGGCCCATCATGATAGGTTAGGAGAATTTCGAAAACTTCGTCCTCCCTGACACATCTCCTCAAAGTCTGATCTAGGCAAAGTTTGAAGAGATTGCCCCCAATCGAAGTGAAAGGGGCTCTTTTCCTCACAATCTTGCTCTTCTCTTTTGAGGATAGGTGTGGCAGGAACTGTGTGGAAACTAAGTAACTTTCTATATTAGAAAACCATGGAGAGAGTACTGAGATAGAAAATAGGTGTTCAACTGGCATTTGGTCATCCACCATTCCTTCTTCACCTGGGGGTAGATCTATTCTAGACAAAAAAATTAGCAATAACATTTTACTTACCCAGTTTATCAACAATGGTTAAATCAAATTGCTCTAATAAAAGAAAGCATCTAATGATGCGAGTATTTACATCTAATTTCTTCATTAAATACCTAATTATAGCATGATCAGTGTGTACAAATTTTTGATAGCCAGTGATGTAGTGTCTGAACTTATTTAGGGAATGGACTACAGTTAGGAGCTCCTTTTCGGTTACAGCGTAGTTTAATTCTGCCTTTGACAAGTTTTTACTTACGAAATATATGGCATAAGGCAACTTCTCATCAACTTGCCCTAAGGCTTCTACTATTGTTCTATTCGAGGAATCTGTATGAATTTGGAAAGGTATGGCCCAGTTTGGACCTCTCAAAATTGGGGCAGTACTAGTTTACTTTTCAAGGTATCCAGAGCTTCTGACAATTGTCAGTCCATAGGAACTCAAGATATTTTCCTAAAAGACCAAACAATGTAGAGGTTAGCTTACTGAAATCCTTAATGAATCCTCTATAATAGCCTGCTAAACCTAGCAAACTTCGAACATCTCTTACCTTTTTAGGAGGCGAGAATCTTTTGATGATGGCAATTTTGTTGGGGTCCAGCTATAATCCTTGCTGAGAGATTGCATGACCTAGTATGGTCCCTTCAATCATCAAGAATTCACATTTTTCAGGACTCAGGGATAGATTCATTTTGATACACTTGTCTAAAACTTTTCCTAGGTTAGACAAAGCTTCTTGGAAGTTAGAACCATAAGGGGTAAAGTTATCCATATAGATTTCCACTGCATCATGAACTAGTTTAGCAAATATACTCAATACTGCTCTTTGGAAAGTGGCGAGAGCATTACACAATCCAAAAGGAAGGACCCGATATGTAAAGGTACCCGAAGAACAAGTGAAAGTGGTCTTATCTTAGTCTTAAGGGCTGATTTGGATCTAGTTGTACCCATTAAACCCATCTACGAAGGAGAAAAATTTCTTCCCTGTGAAGCCATCTAACACATGATCTATGAAGGCAAAGGAAAATGGTCCTTCTTGGTGGCCTTGTTTAGTTCCCAATAATCGACACAGATTCTCCACTTCCCATTTTTCTTTGGCACTAGCACCGAAGGAGAGACCCATTCGCTGTCAGAGATAGGGTAGATGAATCTTGCATCGAGAAACTTTTGTAGTTCTTCTTTGACAATGTCCTTAAGGGCTGGATTCATCCTCCTTTGAGGTTTCCTAACTGGTTTGCAATCTTCCTTAATGTAAATGTGATGAGTACAAATTGAAGGGTGCACTCCCTTCATCTCCTTATAGCTACAAGCAAAAGAATCCAAGTGGTTTCTTAATAAGTTATGCAGTTCTTTCTCCTGAGAGGTGGATAGGGGTGAGTTGATTTTCAAGGTTGGGTCAGCCACATAGAGATCAACTAAAGGATTGGCTTGGGTTTCTTCCACCAGCTCTTCTAATGGCAACACATTAGGGGGCTGATTATGAATCAATTTTTCAATAAGATCATCCTCAGTTTGTGGGTTTCCCCCCATGGTAGCTTCCATTGCACACAATGGTGTGGAATAGACTTCATCCTCATCTTCCTCCTCCAACCAGAGAGCTAAATCATGCTCTAACAAAGGTTGGGCAGGAAGATATAGGACTAGCTGCTTGGACATATGCCCCTTCTTGATTGTCATGTTCCCAACTCAACAACTTATGTAGGCATCTGCAGTAGCCAACCAGGGCCTTCCAAGGATGAGAGGATACCTAGTGAGCTTTTCCTTTGGTTGGAGAATGATTAAATCAGCAGGGAACTCCCAAGAATCGTTGGAGACCATTACATCTTGCGCAATCCCTTCAAGGGTCGCAATGGAGCAGTCTACTAACTGTAGTACTGTTGTGGTCTTTCATAGGGAGCCCTGAAGATTGAGCTTGAGCATAGTGTCCTTGGAATCACATTAATGCGGCCCCTAGAACAATCAGGGTATGGGGGATTATGGTTCCATTGGTGTGGACATTGACTACAGGGCTTCTAGGGTCTAGATATTTCAAACTGATTACCTGCCCCAACATCAGGTCAGACAATTGTCCTATGACATTGATAGTTGCAGCATCTCTCCTGCGCCTACTTGGGTGCCTGAAGCATTTATCCTTGATCATCTTGTTGTATATAGGCACATCCTTTATGGATTGGAGAAGTGGTATCTTTACACATAATTGTTTCAATTCTCCTAAAAGTTTAGTTTCTTCTGGGGTAGGTTGTGTTATTCCAAATAATCTCTCAGGAAAGGGTGGAATGGATTTTGGTTCACTTTCCTCTTATTATTCCTCATCCTCCTTAGGGGGAGGCTGGTTATCTAGGAGAATCTTCCCATATTGTAGTTTAATCTCCTGAATCTCCATAGCATAGGTCGGGCATGATGGTTCCCCACTATATACCTGTTGGGCTTGTCTATTATTCAAGTTTGAGTTCAATTGAGTAGGTATTTGGGGTTGACTTTGTGGAGTAGGAGGAAATGGTTTTGGTTGAGTAGGTGGTGGAGGAAAAATAGCGGGAGCAGAGTTGTACTGGGGTCTCCACCCCTGGTGAGGTGCATTCCACTGAGGCTGTGGCTAAGCATAAGAGTGAAATGAATGAGCAATTGGTTGAGCATGGTATTGAGATGGATATGACGAAGGAGGGGGTGTGGACTAGGAAGGATGAGCAAGGGGACCCCAAGAAGGCATGGAAGTGGTTTGATTGGGGTTGTAATATGTCTGGGATGTTCCTTGCATTCCCTATTGGTAAGGTCTAGGCCCATGTGGCCTCCTCAGGTTCATGAAATAGAGTGGTTCAGTGGCTCCTTCATCCCCCTGGTATGCAAGTTTAAGTTCGAACAAGGAAGGGCACTAATTCGTAGAATGGTCTTCTTCATAGACTAAACAAACTTCTATAGAGTTCAAGGGACATTCTTTCCTAGGACGCCTTCTAGTGCACCTAGGAAAAAAAATGGCCAAGGCCCTTTTTGCTTCTTCTTGTTTCCTTTTGATATGCAAGGTATCCATCTGGATGGAAAGAGTCTGCATCCTCTCTCTCTTGAAATCTTACAACAGATTTCCAAATTCACCACTAAGGGATGAACTGGATGAGGATGTACTAGCTAGGGGTTGACTTCCCCTACCTCCCTTTTTCGCTGCCCTAGAATGGTTTCTAAACACAATTATTATGTCTTCATAAGGTAGTTGGTAGATGTCCCCCCCAGCCAAGAAATGGAGGGTATCTAGAAGGTATTTTGGGACTCCTCTAAGCAGGATGAACTTCAGAGATTCAGGGTCAAGTATGCACCTTGCCATTTAATAACTGAGCTAAAACCTCTCTTCATAATCTTCCAAGGATTCATCGCTTCCCATGGTCATTCGGAAGATTTCTTCCTTGGTATCCTTTGGCCTATAGTAGTCCCAATATCTATTATTAAAGGCTTTCTGCATCTAAGCCCAAGTTGTGATGTTGTTTCCAGGTAACCCCATGAACAAACACAATGCTGCATCCTTGAGGATAGAAGGAAATAGTTTCAATTTTTTCTCATCTTCTGCATAGTCATAGGTTCGACAGGTAACAACAAATTCAAACAAAAAGGTATCAGGATCTTCAATAGTCAACCCACGGAGGTGAGGTAAGGCTGAAGGACTTATGTTCTTCATTTTAGTGTCCCGATTGGTCTCTCATATGGGAAAGTTACCCTCTACTCTTTCCCCATTCCCTCTAACGTTTTTGTTTTCAACCATGGTCTCAGGAGGGATGGTTTCTTCCTCTTCTTCTGCTATAAGATCTTCATATATCTCTGTAACCTATAGGCTCTTCTAGATCACTTTCATCGAATAGGAGAGAAGGGTGACTTTGTGATGTGGTGGGGGTGCTTGGTAGGAATTTCCCTGAATTATTTTTGTTCCTACGAGGCATGAAAAGAAATCTCTTTTTAGGTGATTTTTGTTTTTTTTTTTGTTTTTTTTTTTTTTGCATGTACCTGCAAAACTGAAATTGATTGAACAAACAAATTGTAACTAACTGAAATGAACATGATGAAATAAAATTGTAGAATCGAAATGAAAGCAAGGAAATGACTAATCTACTTTTGCTGGAATGGAAATTGCAGAATTGAAATGAAAGCAAGGAAATAACTAATCTACTTTTGTTAAAATGGAAATTGTAGAATTGAAAGGGCTAATCTACTTTTGCTGAAATGGAAATTGCAGAGTTGAAAGAACTAATCTACTTTTCTGAAATGGAAATTGCAGAATTGAATGAAAGCAAGGAAATGTAGAAATCAAAAGAACAACTACTCTACTTCTGCTGAAATAAACTACTTAGCAAAATGTTGTAGTAGAAAATAGAAGAAAAGCAGTAATCAAAAAATACTCTAATGCTTCCCCGAAAATGGCACCAAAAAGTGGTGAGCACCAGTATTCCAGCAATAATGCTGCAACTACTGGAGCTTCCTACTTTACTTTTATCAACCCGGTAGTTCATAACAAACTTGGAGGCGACGATGCTGTATGCACAAGTACTAGCTCTTACTGCAGGTTGTCACTTGGTCAACTGGCGCAAGATCACTAGGAGCTTAAGCCAACTTTTATGAATTCTCAGAAGAATCTTTTAACTGTGATGAAAGAAATCTAATGCTATGATGACTATTCTACTTGCAGAAAGAGAAAGAAGACTGGAACATAAGGCAAACCCTAATTTATCCAACTAACCCTACTTTTGTAGAAAAAGAGATAGAAACTAATGTAATGAGTGCCATTGACTACTGAAAAGGGTAAATTATATTTATTCAAGCTAGTTCTGAAAATAAATGGGAAGAAAACATTTTTTTGTGCTTTTGGGTGTTTCTAGGTGAAATTATTATGCCCGTAATTTATCTGGTTGTTATTGTGTAGAGGTTTGGTGGTGAAGGAAGATGGAATTTGTTTTTGCAGAGGTGGAGGAAGGTGTGGAGATGTCCAAAGAAGCCCCTAGTACCCCTCTAAAGGCTTCCATTGCAATCAGATTTCGAAAAACCACTTACAGGGAATTCTACAGGAGGTTGCAGGGGATATACAAGAGGATCTATAGGAGGATCAACAAGAGGAGGCCGAGAGTTATTTTTGGAAGTTTTGGAGATGGAAAAATGATGGGAAAGGGTAACTGGGTCTATATGAAGGCGTTGGGGTGTCTGGAGCTTGTCACTGAAGCTCCAAAGGGACCATGATAGTTGGATTTGTTCAAATGGCAAGAGGGAAGCTTATGTAGAAAAATGCAGAAATTAGGGCAGATTGGTGAAATATTGGGAATGACTTGGGGAATTTGTGAGAATTGAGCTAATGTTGGCTTCTTTATGGATGTATGATGAGCTAAGTTATCCTGCAAGAGATTTGCACATGTAATTACAAAAACTGATCAAAGAAAGGGCAAACTAGACCATGAAAACAAAAATTTCTCTAACTTGACCTAATTTCTGACCTACAAAAAGAAAATGTTGAACAGTAACCTTTGAATAGAAAATAATGAAGAGAGATATATTGTAAAAGATATAAATCTAAAGCATTACATTAATCTTTGTAAATCAAGTCATCACACTAGAAATTGCATGGGAGAGAAAAACTGTGTTTTTGGTGGTAGCAGTAGTGCCTTGATCTCAAATCATTGTCCCAGAAAGGGAGAAAGGATATCAGGACCTATTGTTGGCCTTCTTGAATCTTAGTCTATCACTAGATTAACCTACTTGAGCAACTGAATCAAAAATAGCTATGCAAACCAAAACAAACCTAATCTAAACAAAGTAAAATGAATCTATGTAACAGAAATAAACTCATGAACTGAAGCAAAAACATATAAGTACAAAGCAAGAGGTGCTAGGTAGCTTGGGTTGGGCCCTAACCCAAGAGATTTAGCCCTCTGAAAGATATCAGTGCTGGTTCAAAAACTGTTTCATCTCCATTATCAAAAATAAAAGTCACATTACATAAACTGTTGTAAAAAAGGAAGCTCGAAAATGAATTGAACTCGAGCTACACAAAAGTGTGAAAATTCTACTAATAAATGGCTAACCTACTAAGGATCTAAGCCCTCCTATTTATACAAATGGAGTCCTCCAACAATCCTCCCAAAATCAAGGAGCTCGGCTCCCCAGAACTAGAGATAAACAACAATCCTTCTTTACTTGCTTAGCTACCCCTTGGATGCATCAATGTTGACCTTTGTGCTTTGAGTTGCTGACAAAGGATTCATGGAAAGGGGTCATAAATGAAGGGGACAACCCCCCTACAAATGATCTTCCCTATTTTCCTCAAGTATTTGCTGCCATTTTCTCATAAATCCCTTAACTTTGTCCAAAATTGACCAAAAAATCTGCATAAAGCACACATTAGACTACATGGAAAATGACTAACCCAATTCACTCTATTAGCATAAATATATTGAAAAACATGCAATAAACTAATAAGAATGGTGGATTAAGTCAAATTAAGAGGCAAAATGAGCCCATATAATTACCCATTTCTGGGGCTCATCAAAGTCATCGAGTGCTTGGATGACAGTGAGGAACCAAGAGTCTTATAGGGAGAGAAGAAATCCACATCAGTTAGGATGGTGACAACTATGCAAGCAAACTATAGTCACAGAAAAGGATGTGTATTATTTGTAGAGCATATTTCAAGATACATGGGTAAGGAAGTTGAGGATGCAAATGTTTTGAGTAGGTACCCAGTTCTATAATAGTTTTAGGATGTGTTTTCTGCAAAGGTTTCATATTTTCTACCTCACAGGGAAGTAGACTTTTCCATTGAGTTATTGCCAACGACAACTCCAACATCAAAAGAACCATATAGGATGAGCACACCTAAGTTGGTAGAGTTAAAGTTGCAGATAAAAGAGATTATTGAAAAAGGATACATTAGGCCAAGTGTGTTATCTTGGGGTCCATCGATATTGTTTGTAAAGAAGAAAGATGGTAATATTAGATTATGCATTGACTACAGGAAGTTCAACAAAGTGACCATCAAGAATAGGTATCTGTTACTAGGGATTGATGACTTGTTTGATCAACTAAAGGGAGAAGTAGTGTTATCAAAGATTTATATGAGATTTAGATATCATCAAGTACACATTAAAGAGGAGGACATTTACAAGACAAATTTCTGGACTAGTTATGGGCATAATGATTTTGTTGTAGTTCCATTCAGTTTGACTAATGCCCTACCTACATTTATGTGTTTGATGAATATTATGTTGTGTCTATATTTTGATAAGTTTTTTATTATGTTCATTGTTGACATGTTGGTATATTATAACAATGAGGAAGAGCTTGCCAAGCATTTCACAGCAGTGTTGAGGTTGTTGAGAGAGCATCAGTTGTATTCTAAGCTTAGCAAGTGCAGTTTCTTTCATACTAAGGTACATTACTTGGAACACGTTTTCTCCAAGGAGAGCATAGCAGCGGATCCAAACAAGATAAGAGTTATCATGGAGTGGGAAGCTCCCAAGAATGTGGATGAGGTGAGGTCTTTCATGGGGTTAGCAAGTTATTACAGAAGGTTCATGCTGGGAATGGGATCCCCCAAGGCTAGTTTTGGTGCTAAAATCCCATGTTTTGAGTCAAGTTTTGTGATAAAGTTGTAAAGTCTCCGCATTTTGTGGTCTTGAAGGGTGAAGGTGTCATGAGTCATAAAGGGTTGTCCACCCTTATTTTGTAAAGTGTAAAATTAGTTGTAAAGATCTACCCATGGTCCATAGACCATGGGATTATATAAAAAGAGCTAAGTAAGTAAGCTCCAAGTAGCTTTTGAAGTAGGAAGTTTGAAGTCTTAAGAGATAAGGAGGAAGTCTTTAGAGAAGTCTAAGTTTTGAGTCATAGCATAGGTAGAGGCTTTGCAGCGGACTGCATAGAAGCCTAGGGTGAAAGTCCATAGCTGAATGCGCAGACCCCTATAGCTATGTGCGCAACACAGATAGAGCCTGTAATAGTCTGAAGATATTAATAAAGAGAATTATTCTACAAATTTTGTGTCATGTTTCCTGTTAATGCATTTGGTTACAGTGCATTTTTGGTTTAATTTATAAATGTTCATGTCATGTGAGAATGTATGTGACTATCGTAATTTAGCAAACACAAGTAAGAATATCTATTTACACGGTGCTAACTATGATTGTTTAGTAAGATAAATGAAACACTTAAGATAACTTGGGAACCCATACAATACGATGTCATAGCAGTGCAAAAGTACCTCAACTATAGGTTAGGGCTGCACGAAGGCCAATTGTACTCCTTTGTGGAGGTACTGAAGAGAAAAATAAAGGGCTAGACTGAAAAAGCCTAGAACTTAGAAACCGACGCAAAAGTAGGAACAAAGGGTATAAACCGACATCATGACCATCTTAAGAAACTTGGTTCCAACACCCCCCCATACTGATTCAAGTGAGAATTCGGTCCATATAATACGAGTTCATGCCAAAAGGGCCAGTAGTGTAGAATTTGTTTGGCTAACCAACGTTGAACCTGGGTCAAGCCCCACAGAGGTAACAAACGGTTCCATTTCTAGGACTAGAATATTCATAAGACATGTGTGATATCGTATGACTGGAATCCAACTAAGAAATAGGTTGAAGACTGGTTGGATAGGAAGATCCACGAATTCGTGGTGTAGGAAAATAGAAATCCATGACTCAGAAAGGAAGAGTTTTGGGACAGGTTCCTATATACAGAAATCCACAAGATTTTTTTTTGCTCCTTTCTAGTTGAGTTATATGAGTGGATTGCGAAGCTAGTAGATAGCTAAGGAAGGTGGAGACTTGACTGTCCTATTTTTTGGACCTCAGAGTTAGTACAAAGACTGGAAGCTTCTGAGGATAAGATCACCTGTGATTTCATCCATTGGCTCGATACCTCAGTTAGCTACAGTGAGGCAGAGAGGAATTTTTCAAAGGTCCATGAGGTAAGTACTTGAAGTCTTTGAATACCTAGATTAAGATGTTATGGTGCGAAAAACAGGTTATGCACCTACCTTTATGTTTGGGGCTACATGAAGTGGAAAGACTTACAGGAATGAAGGAAGAAAGGGTCCTAAATATAGTCCATTGATTTCACCTCCATTGGGTGACAAAGAGGGAGTAGCACAGGCTTCTCTGCGAAGTGCAATTAAGTTAATCAGACAAGGATTCCCATGACTACAACCTCCACCCACACCACCTCATACTTCACCACCATCACCTGCAACTTCAACCATATCACCACCACCTCCACCGTAGTTCAACATGGTGAATTCAATGAAGCTACCTTTGTTTAAAATCTTGGGAAATGACGACCCAAACTAGTTCTGGTTTGTCGTGAAAGCTATATGGGAAGCTCAGGGTGTCACAGATTATCACATGAAGAAGGCAACATTGGTTATTGCTTTGTAGGATTGCACGCTAACTTGGTACATCAAGTACTCTAATGACAACCCAAACACTGGGGTGGTGGACATCCAACCCGCACTGAATAAAGGGTTCAGTAGGCTTAAATCTGAGTAATAGTCAATTGTGGGGTTCAAGGAATTTGCGATGAAACTGGGCAAGACACCCTGGGGATTAGATCAGAGGTTGAAGTGTAAAATCCACGAAGCTAATATGAACTTAACAGACGGACAACACTGAGAGTGGTTCGTGGCTTTGCTCCTACCACACCTAAGGTTGCATTGTCACAACAAAAGATTATGACTTAGGTAGAGGCCTTGGAGATTGCAATGAGACTGCATGAAACACCAATGTAATATATGAATTTGTGGGTTTAGCAGATCCATGCACAATTTGAAAATGTTTTCCTTGAAATGTAAAGTTTGAAGTAGGACAAAATAGTTTGAATGGAGGTTTGCGAAGAGGTATGGTTCTCGAAATGCAAGGGTCAGAGGCATGACAAAGACCATTGACCAGTCTTTGCAAACTATATTGCAGGAGGAGGACCAATGCCTTTGAGGCCAAAAGCTCAAGTAGGACCAAGCATCGGGTCTGCATTGTGTTGTGCTATATGTCAAGTAACACGAAAACATATGATGGATAAATATCATTTATTAAAGAAGTTTCTACAAACACCACAACAATTGTTCTGTAGCTTCTGTAGGTCTGTAGGGCATGATGAGTGCAACTGCAGAAGTTATGAATTGATGATGGAAAAGACTCCCACCTATAGGGTTCAGAGAGAAATGTGGCCTCCTGACTAGAGTGCAGGGATAGTGTGAAGAGGCTTTTAGGGGCACAAACGAGGCAGAGGTCGGGGACAACTAATCTACTACAATTGTGGAGGACCAGGACACTATGTCCATAATTGCACTAACCCAACACATCTATCGTGCAATTATTTCACTTTATTTGATCATGAAATGGAGGATTGTCTTACACTAATAGTGAGGATATGCGACAAAGGGGCACTACCACCTCAACTGACTCAGAACCTGCAGATGATGAGGTCTGAGCTTCACGAAGAGGATCCAAATGTGAATATAGTGCTCTGAAGTGGAATTGCAATAGGGGATGATAAGGGGAAACAACCCAAAGATAGTGCATGGTCTCGTAAATCTCTAATGAAGGAGGCTAGATTTGATTTGGAGCACGCATGTGAAATGTTCATGGAAGCAAAGAAGAGCTTCACTGAGGCTTGCACCTCAGGGAGCAAGGATAAGCTGGATTAGGAGATGGACCCTTCTGTGCTTATGACCTTTCTAGAGACCTACATGAACCTATTGTGTGATAGCAAGGCTATGAAGGGATTACAGGAGCTTATAAATAGAGGTGCTAGAAACACTCCAGGTGAACCGTGCACGGTATGAAGGATTGGTAAGCATAAAAAAAGGATAGGAAGAGAGATGAGGCTGACAACGCAGATAAGTTAATATGAAATGGATCAAGTTATTTTATATATGGGGTCAAATGCGAATGACCTACCAAAGTAGACCTAGGAACGGATGGGAAGACCCATGCTGTAGTGCTCTCTAATTTAGTTAACGATGGGAAATCAGCAAAAGATCATCCCCATGGTGTGGTTGCAAGGGGTGACTGTAGTTATTGAAGGTGAAAGTGCGTTGGCGACTTTAAAGTAATAAAAATTGTGGATGAAAACAACCACTACCCTGCACTCCTTGGCATTGATTGAGCTACTAATATGAATGGGGTAATCAAACTAAAGAAGCGAAATATGATATTTGAGAAGAAATCACTCTACATAATAGTACCCCTAGAACCTGTTGAAGGATCGTGCTATACTTAACTGGTCCGTGATTATGAGAGCAATGACGATTTGGACTGTATATATAAGATAATAGCGTGAGACCATGATTGGGTGAATCCAATAACAGATGGATGAATTGCATGGTTTCACCTTGAAATTTGATGAAGAATTAGAGTGTTGGAAGAATCGATTACATGAAGTAATCACGCTAAAATGTAACATGTTGACCCAGTGGTTGCATTGTGTCTCATCAGAGGTAAGAAATATGCCCACTTATGATGGCCTAAATGATCTAAATGTATTTTTGGATACATTTGAGAGCGGGGTACTAGAAAAGCAATGCTTCCAGGATTTGGACTGGGCACTGTGTGCTATCCTCGCAAGATGGTGGGGTACACATAAGGGTAGCATTGATGATGGCACAAATGTAGAAGGATGATGAGAACACACTTTGGGAAGACGAAGGTATGAATGATAGAAAAATATGACAGGAGGGATGATCCACATGCACACTTGGCAAAATGGGCGGAGGCTTATGGAGTGAATCCCTAACTTGAATGGGTGCACTTGCTTTGTCACACCTTGGATGTCATCCCGATGAACTCGTACTTGGAAACAGAGCTCCACCATGGTATAGGTGAATGCGGTATTCTACACGAAGGATTCATAATGACATTTAGCTTTGAAGATGGGTTTGATTGTATTGACAAGGCACTATAAGAAGTGAAAGCAAAAATCTTTAAGATACCGTAGGATCCTTTGGACTTGATTCAACTTGATTGGACTACTCAACTGCGCCATGCTATAGAATGCTATAACATGATTGTTGAAGAAGAATATGAGGATTCGTAAAAGGTTAACATCCCTAAAATAGATGGTCATTGCGAGCTTGAGGGACCGCAGATTGAGAAGCCTGATATAACCACGCCATTGAAATTGAAATAGGTAAATATTGGTACAGAGGAAGAGCCTAAATTTGTGAAGATTGAAGATTACTGGGATGATGCGAGGGTGGATAAGTTCACTAAATTCTTCCATGAATACCAAGATTTGTTCCCTACCAAGTTTATGGAGCTGAAACAAATAATAGGAGATATGGGTGTTATGAAGACCACGTTAAAACCGACGTGAAGTGGGCTAAGCAATGACCTTACTACCTCAATACAAAGTATAAGGAAAAGTTGTGCTTAGAGCTAGACAAGATTCTCACGACAGGCAGCATTGAGTCGATAAAACAATATGATTGGGTAAGCCCAATGGTGGTATAGGAAAAGAAGTAGAAGGATGAAATAAGGATATGTGTATATCTCAGGAAGTTAAATGACTCTTGCTTAGATGATCCTTTCCCAACTGCATTCACTGATGAGGTGTTGGATAATGTAGGCAGACAAGAGGCATATTCCTTCAGTGATGCATTCTCTGGGTACCATTAGATAAAAATCACGCTGGAGGATAGGAGCAAGATGACCTTTTCGACCGAGTGGGGATGTTTTCAATACACTATAATGCCTTTCAGACTAAAGAATGTGCCTATGATTTTTTTGCACGTCATTATTGCTGGATTCAAGGAATTTATTCATAGGTTTCTACAAGTGTACTTTGATGACTAGGCTGTGTTTGGGTTGGTGAAATGCCATGTCGCAAGTTTGCGCCTGATGCTAGATACGTGTTGAAGGTACCAGATCATGCTCAAGCTAAATAAATGCCTTTTTTGTGTTCCTTTTGGGACCCTACTGGGTCATGTGGTTCATAGACATGGAATGATTGTAGATCGCATGAAGATCGGAGTGATACTTAACTTGGAAGCGCCGAGGAGTGTGAAGCAATTGTGTGCCACCCTAGGACATACTGGATATTACAAAAAGTTTATCAAGGGTTATGCCAAGAGCACCGCGCCTATGGAAAAGTTGTCCAAAAATGACATCACTTTCTGTTGGAATGAGGACTGTAAGAAAATCTTGGATTTATTGAAGGAAAAGATGATGGTGACCATGCTGTTTTTAGTCTTTCCGAATTAGCAGAAGGAGTTTCATGTACATCATGTCACGTCATGTATAGCATTGGGAGTAGTACTGACATAGGCTAGCAGAAGAGAATAGGACCATCCTATAGCATTCACAAGTGAAAGGTTATCCAAGGTGGAGAACAACTATTCCACCACCAAGTGCGAAGGGTTAGCCATAATATACGCACTATAGAAGTTTAGAAACTATTTGTTGGGTGGACATTTTAAGATGTATATGGATCATTCCACATTAAAATACCTAGTCAATAAGCCTGTGTTGAGGGGGAGAATCTGTAGGTGGTTGTTATTGTTCTAGGAGTATGATTTTGAAGTTATTGTGAAGCCTAGATGCCTGAACATGGGATCAAACCATCTTTCACACGTCGAAACAGGGGAAGAGCCCACTAATTTGGAGGAGGGATTGCTTGGCGTGCAGTTATTTGTAGTGCGCATCACGAATGGTCATTTTGAACATATCATACACTTCCTAATGAAAACAGCTACCTCGGAAGGTTACACCATCCAGCAGAAGGAGTTAGGGGTGTGGGCGACATATTTTTTTGTAGTTGTTGGGCATCTGTACAAAATGGGGTTTGATGAAATATTGCAATGATATGTACCAGAGTTTGAAAGGAGTAGTATCCTTGTGGATGCTCATGGGGGCACTGTAGGAGGACAGTATGCAGGAAGAGAAACCACATAGAAGATTCTACACGGAGGGTTGTGGTGGAAAACCATCCATTAGGACTCAAAAACTTACTGCAAGTCATGCAATGTGTGTCAAAGGACTGGCAAGTTGTCATAGAGGGATGAGTTGCCTCTAAATCCAGAGATGACATTACAATCCTTTGAAAAATGGGTGATAGATTTAATGGGACCCATTCATCCCTAAGGGAAGAAGACAGGACAACAGTACATTACAACCATGACAGAGTATTTGACTCAATGGGTGGAGCCACAACCAATAAACGATTGTACAGGTATGACTACTACGAAGCTCTTCTCTGAATATGTACTGATGTGATTTGGGTGGCTAAATATTTTGATGAGTGATTATGATACACACTTTTTGAATGAGACGATTAGCATGCTAACAGAGGAATTTTAGGTATGTCACTCGAAAAGCACGCCTTATCACCCACGGGCTAATGAGACAGTGGAAGCATTCAATAAAGTGTTGGAGAACATGGTAACCAAGGTTTACAATTCTCAATGAAGTGATTGGGACCTACGTGTGCCTGCAATACAATGGTCCTATCAGACGACATGCAAGAAGTTGATTGGACAAACACCCTTTAGGCTTGTATATGTTGTTGAAGCAGTGATGCCCATGGAGTACATTATGGCTAGTTTGCACATAGCAACACTCAGAGTTATGATGGATTGCGAAGCCCTAGAAGAGAGGCTCTTGTAGCTGGCTAATATTGAGGAAGAAAGATTTCTAGCTAGATTTCACCAATAGGTCTAAAAGCAACGCAAAAAAGCATGGCATGATCGACACATTAAGTTGCAGACATTTAAGGTAAATGACTTGGTTTTGTTATATGACAGCAAGATTGATAATTTTCCAGGGAAATTTAGAATGCACTAGTTAGGGCCCTATGCCATTAAGGAGATTACCAATCATTGTGTGGTTCAGTTGGTTAAATTGAATGGAGATCCCTTCCTAGGAAAGGTGAATGGTAACAGATTGAAGCCATACATCGGTGGTGTAGCCATGTGACTATATGAGGGTAGTACAATCTTAGCCACAGGACTATAAACTACAATGCCTAGGTTGGGGAGCTGCGTGATTGGAGGATTGTACAAAGCGAGGAAGTGTCATAGGGTTTGCAACCGCGTGAAGGGAGATGCGCTACCTACGGAAGTTAGTCAGAAAGTGATCATTAAAGTCGTTGTTCATGATTTGATAGTATAAATGTGGCCAAATGGAGTGGGCGGTCAGCATTTAAGATGAAACTTATGGGTCAGATCCTTGAAAATCTACCACCAATCTGGCCTTAATGAACTAACTACGGGGGAAGTGGTTGGATTTGAATTAAAAATGCCATATAAATTACAGGTGGCTACCCAGTGAAAAACACTTGGCATTTTGAGAATTGATTTTTTAAGCTCTCAGGCACAAATGAACTACAAGAACTTCGAAGCTCTGATAGCTAGTTTAGTATTTCAGACATTGCTGAAGGTGAGACAAGATTTATTACATAACATCATGTGGGGACCCATAGAAGATATGGATACCGAAGCAGTGACAATCGAGGATGTTGTGCTGGAAGTTGTCATGGAGGCAGAAGAGGCTGCTCCAGAGGTTGCTGAAGTATTAGTAGAAGTCCCCAAATCACCAAGGATGCTTAGACGAAATCCCACCCCAACCAAGGAGAGTGTGAAGGATAAGAAAGGAAAATTGCCTGCAATACTAGTGTGCACATCCCCGAGAAGAAAACCAGTGAAGGACAAGCCCACCTTACAGGAAAAGGGAAAAGCCATCAATGTAGAGCCGGAGGAAGAAGAAATCAAATACATCCCGATGGATTATAAGGACGTGGGGATAGATGTGGAGGAAGTTGAGGTCTTGGGTGCTAACCCTATCACTCAGTTGCCTGAGTATGTCCCTCCGCACAAGGGCAAGTCAAAGGTGCCAAACGATATTGACAAGAGCAAGGTCCCCTTGGAAACCCCTCTGCTATCGGATGACATTGTCTTTGAAGGACCACGCTTGGGGCAGGTTCCTCTGTTAAAACTCGAAGACTCAGACTTGGTTAACCATGAGAAGTTGTTGCACTTGGTGATCGAGCAATTGATGTGCCACATTATCGACACAACCACTAGGATAACCGAATTGGAGCGACGAAGGTGGCTCAGGGGAGTAGACAAGGGAGGTCTACTCAACCTACTATGGGTGCCACACTACAACTGCACCCTAATTATAGTATTGGTCATCAAAAGATGCTATGCTTGGTGCATGATGGGCGTTTGTGGCTGGATTTTCCAATACCCATCACTGACAGATTGATCCATAGAATCGTGTGGTTTCTCTACACAAGATAAAATCTGACCATGATGTTTGGCGGAAAAGGTGGCGAGTAGGCCCTCACGGAGGCCATGAAGGAGAAACTTAAGCTTATGAAGAAGCCATGCAGAGATTCCATATCAAGCATTGGTGACCCTACTATAAAGGTGGCTACGTAGATTTTAGAAGGGAAGATCATGAGGAAGTGTCACACCAATGAGATGTTGACACGTGTCGTCACACTAACAGCCCAATGTGACGAAGGAGTCTAGTTCAATTGGGTGCACTATATCTACTGTCGTGAGGCACGAGAGCTCAACAGGAATTTCCACTAAGCATGGTTGTTGTTGTCTATTGTGCTGGTAGCATGGGAGCTATCAGAGGACAGTCAGTTCCCTTTGATCATGCTAGACTTTCTAGAAGCAGCAAAGTACACTTTGCTATGGGCAACCAAGGATGTGCAACGCATCAAGGACAACAAGATCTCTTGGATCTTGATAGATACAAACATCTGCATGACCATCAATCACAAACTGTGGTTGTCACCGATTATGTTTTCCAACCGTTAGGAATATTTGGAGTTAAAGGCCAATTTTCACCATGTGCCCATTAGGGCATAGAAGGACCCATCGTAGACATGTTATGACTTGCCTTACCTGGCAACATATGATGCCATTGATCTAGTACTTAATCACTGACCGATAGAATGGCGCCCTACAACATACTTGGCGGTGGGAGGGAGCAAGTCCACCACACAAAACAAGAAGGAGGAGGCCAAGCTCAATATGATGCAGCTGCCCAAAATATAAAGAAGGAGACTACTGATAAGGCCCAAGCAGAGTGCAATGCCGCTCAGTAGATAGAGAATCAAACAGGTGGAACAGAGCAGGGATCTGACAAAGGCATGAGGTCACCTTCACCTGAGGTAGAGGAAGAGAGGGATGAGAAAACAAAGCAGCATAGCGCAGACCCATAGGCGACGTCCACCCACATCAAGTGTCCAAGGGAAGAAAAGAAAGGAGGGTCAAGGAAGAAGTCCAAGACCCCTAAGATGTCATTGGACCCAATCACCCTTATAGATCGTGACTTGCATGACATTAGAGATATAGTGAGAGATGTCACTATGAAGGCCCTACAACAGTTTGAGTAGCATCAACAACCAATATTGGGGGCCATCTAGACAAGTTTGTAGGAGCTACAAACCCACATGTCACAAGTTGGCAGGGTGTCCACAAACCTCACTATTGGCACTTTAGAAGCTATCGAGATGCTGTGTGCGAAGGTCTCCAGCGCGATAGTGGTGCCTGATGGAGCACTGACCATGGAGAATGAAGCTGACAGGCCCACTGTTAGCACCCTCAAGGGAGTAGGGTTGAATCTGGTATCCCTCCATGGTGAGGTGCTCCACTTGTTGTAGGAAAAAGTGATTGCAGAGTTAAGGGCATATGAGCACTACACTCTACAGGTGATTAGAAAGCGACAGATTAAAAATGAGTAGATGGCCCTAAAATGAGACTGTTGAATCACCGCCATGACCGAGGTGACCAACCAAAACAAGTGCATAATTCAAGTCATGGATGAGGCATGCCGAATCGTCCCAGAGTTGGCCATTCAAGAGGAAGAACTAGTTGAGGTGCACGTCTACAAGTTGGTTACAGGGGTGAATGAATCTCATACAGAAATGTCAAGGGTTTAGTTGGAGTTGAACCTACAGATCACCGAAATATCGTTGAAGGCCTAGCCTTCAACTCCACCATAAGTAAAGGAGCAGCATGCAACCACTATCATAGAGGCAATAGTGGTGGTTGACAGTGTAGTAGCGGACTGCACACAACTCTTTGAACAGTCGTTTGAGGTCCTGATGAGATTACAGGAGGACCCTAATGTAAAGCAACTGGAGATAGAAGCACATGAATTGGAGTAGCACTATGATGAGGTCAAAGGCACAGCGCGAACCATTGCACTCACAAAAAGACTAGAAAAGTTGCAGGAGGCCAAGTAGCTAAAAGAGCAGGTAGATGCACCAGAGCACAAGGAGGTAGTGCTAAAGGAATGATTAAAGCCCTGGATGGATGAGGCTTATGCGGTCACAACCTCTATTGAAAAAAAGATTGTGAATCTGCAAGCAACACAGAAAAATCTTCAGGCCGACAATTGAGGAGCAGTGACCGAGTAGATGGCTAAAGACACGAAGCAAGCAGCCACACAGTGTACTGCGGAGGTTGCGGTCATACAAGTTGAGCTAGGAGGTCTTCACGTTAAGATCTCCATACCTATAGAGTGACTCGAGGGTGAGTCATGATGTTTGAGTTGGGGGCCTGTTGTGAACGAGATCCACCAAGGATAGTTTTGGGGCTAAAAGCCTATGTTTTGGGTCAAGTTTTGGAAAAAATTTGTAAATTCTCCACATTTTATGGTCTCGAAGGGTGAAGGTTTCATGAGTCATAAAGGGTTGTCCACCCTTATTTTGTAAAGTGTAAAATCAATTGTAAAGATCTATCCATGGTCCGTAGACCATGGGATTATATAAAAAGAGCTAAGTAAGTAAGATCCAAGTAGCTTTTAAAGTAGGAAGTTTGAAGTCTTAAGCAATAAGGAGGAAGTCTTTAGAGAAGTCTAAGTTTTGAGTTGTAGCATAGGTAGAGGCTTTGCAGCTGAGTGCATAAAGGCCTAGGGTGAAAGTCTATAGCTGAGTGCGCAGACCCCTGTAGCTATGTGTGCAACACAGATAGAGCCTATAATGGTCTGAAGATATTAATAAAGAGAAGTATTCTACAAATTCTGTGTCTTTTTTCCTGTTAATGCATCTAGTTATAGTGATTTTTGGGTTTAATATACAAATGTTAATGTGATGCGTGAATGTATGTGACTATCTTAATTAAGAGAATGCAAGTAAGAATATCTATCTATGTGGTGCTAGTTGTGATTGTTTAGTAAGATAAATAAAACACTTAAGATAACTTGGGAAGGCCAATCGTACTACACATTAGGGTTGTGTGAAGGCCAATCGTACTCCTTTGTGGAGGTACTAAAGAGTGGAATAAAGGGCTAGACTAACAAAGTCTAGAATTTAGCGACCCTTGTGAAAGTACAAACAGAGGGTGTAAACTGACATCAAGGCCATCTCAGGGTGCAAAAACTTGGTTCCAACATCCCCCCATACTAATTCAGGTGAGACTTCAGTCTGTGCTCCATTGGCTAATTCCAAAAGGGCCAGTAATGTAGGGATTTGTTTGGCTAACTAACATTGAACCTAGGTTAGGCCCCATGCAGGCGATAGTTCATAGGAGCTTCTCATAGATTTCTTATGTTATTATGTCATTGCAGAGGAAAGGAAAGAAGTTTGAATGGATAGAGGAGTGCAAGTTCAGTTTCAATAAGCTTGAGCAGTTGTTGACACATGCTCCATTGTTAAAGATTGCAGATCCAGAAAAATAATTTGTAGTATGTACAAATGCTTGCAAGAGAGGACTTAGTGGATTCCTTATGTAGGAAGGATAGCTAGTGGGCTATGAGTCATGAAAACTGAATGAGAATGAGCAAAATTATTCAACGCATGGTATTGAGTTAGTAATGATCATACATGCATTGAAGATCTGAAGGAACTATCTTCTTGGTAGGAGGTTTATATTGATGAGTGATCATAGTGGAATGAGGTATTGATTTGACCAGATGAATTTGAACACCAGAAAAGCTATATGATTTTCCATGATCACTGAGTTTGATTTTGAGATCAAATACATTAAAGGAAAGGATAACAAGGTCATGGATGCTCTTAGCGGGAAGATACATGTAAATCATATAGCAATTATGAGTTCCTATGGACAGATCTATAATATAGGATCTTATAGGTAGGTCAGCATGATGTTAGTGTTGGCATTATGATACAAGTGTCTTCCTTGATGGCGAATCACTCACAGGTCAGTTCATATTTGATAAAAGGAAACTTACATTGTAACAGGTAAATTCAGAGGTAATAGGACATTGGCACAGAAGAAAAAGAAGTTGGAACAAAGGTCTACTGATCAAAATCAAGAAGTTCAAGGAAAAGGATGTTGTAAGTTGTATATGCAGGTTCACTTTGACAAAGAAGCATATACAAGTGGGTTAACAAAACAAAACGAGCATATGTATGCATGCATTTTCAAAAGAGGAAAAGCGCATACAAGTTGGAAAATGAAGGAGATTGAAGTTTAAAGAGTACCAAGGGTCAATACCATGGTATTATCCCATAATATTGAGTGAAGTAACAACTATTTGATCCCGTCCAAGAATACCATAGGTTCTAAGTGTTGTTTTGGTCTGAGGTATTGAGAAATGCCAAACACTATATAAGGAGGAGAAGATCAAAGGGCTAGGTGTGTAAGTGAAAGGGTTTCTCAGAAATACTTCTATCTAAAAGCATATTTTATGTTGTAGGGGCTATGATTATGAAATGATGTGAAATATTTTGTGGAGCTTGGATACAATGTTGGATCAGGATCATGAGGCTTGAAATTACTTATCATTGTATGATCTAATATTTATTGGGCTAGATCTGATTTCTTACGCATGTTTTACCCTTTAAATGTCATGATCTCGGTATGTCTGAAGTGTGGAATAGAAGCAAAATTGTAAGTTAATATTTATAGATCTATATGATGGTTCACCTTGGTAAAGATGTGTATAAACACTGGTTCGACTCTTCCAAGTAGCGTATGCAAATGAAAATCCTATTGTTTAGAAATGACTGATCTATCTAATCATTGCTCCTTTTCTACTATTGTCTATCAATATTCTTAGATCTAAAAGTAAAATTGGATGCATAAGGAGTTTGTGTCTAATTGATTGATTGATTAAGTGAGAAGGGTTATCTTTGTTGTTAACTGTATGGATATCTATAAATTGACAATAGATGTTTAGAATATTACTAGTTGATACATATTTGATTCAGAAGTTTGTATGATTCAATAGTTAGGAGGTATACGCAAGTTCTATTACAAGATGTAATGTATACATGAAGGTTGGGTTCTTTAAAGTAGCACATACATTATGATGTATGATTTTTGAGGTTGCAGCTAGTTCTGAATGATGATGAAGGTTTTTGGGCTTAACACAGTGTTCTAGTGATAGTGATCTGACTGTTCAAATTGAATGGTTGTTAGTTGATGAAGATATTATTATAGAGTTTGAGCTTCAAAGTTTATGATGGGTCCAGTATGAAAATTGGATGAAACATGGCCTTCATATGGTGTTGTTGTGTGCCAGGAGTATCCAATCTAAAAAATTATGAAATGTGGTCCCTAGAGGAAGAGAGAAGGTCATAGTCTTTTGTAGGTTGGCACCTACATACTAGTATACATATCAGCTAGTACAAGATCTAGGGGGTTGTATCTCCCTTCTAGTAGAAGATGGAAAATGAGATAACGTTGTAGCCTTTTGCAAGTGGGTGCCTACATACTGGTATGAGTATGCACCAATACAAGATTGTAAAATGAATTTTTTTATATTAAGAAGACAAAGATGATAGGAGTAGGTGGTTTTTCTCTTGCATTGGGTTTCCACATTAAATCCTGGTGTTCATGTGTGTTTCTTATGTGTGATGGTTTTTTATGTTATTACTGCACATAGTTACTATATAATAAGATATTGATGCACTTATTAAAGATCCACAAATGATCAATTAACTAAATCATAAGTTCTCTGGGTATACGTTGGTTTCTTTAATCACAGTAGTGTGCACATGCATGTTCACTTCAATGAAGTAGCATATTTAAATATGATTGGAAAATGAAATATTATTGAACTGTAAACACTGATTCACCCCCCCCCCCCCCTTTCTCAATATGATTTGCAACAATTGGTATCAGAGCAGGTCCTTCAGAACAAGCTTGATCGCTTGAAGGGAGATCTTTCAAGATGAACAATCATGAAGGCATGGGATCTATCAGACCACCAATATTCAATGGGAACAACTTGGTATATTGGAAAATAAGAACCATAGCCTATCTTCAATAACTTGAAGGTGATGTTTGGGAAATTATGGAAGGACGATACCAATTTCCAACATAAATACCTACAGATACAATAGGTAAGAAGTTATACGGAACAAATGCCAAAGTAGTGAATAATTTATTAGGAAGTCTGTTAAAATCAGAATTCATCAAAGTCATGCAACTTAAGATAGCCAAAGAGATATGGGACAAAATCATTCAGAGCTACGAAGGAGACTCCCAGGCAAAATGTGCTCAACTCCAAACTCTCAGAATTTAGTATGAAACCCTTAAGATGCATAGTGATGAAAGTATTGCTAGTTACTTTTTGCATGTAGATGAGATTGCTAATTGTATGAAGAATCTGGGTGAAGAGATAAAGGAGGATACTTTAGTAGATAAAATTTTGAGTTCCTTGTCTTCTAAATTTGAGTCAAAAGTATCTACCATAGAAGAAAAGAAAGATCTTCAATCTATTATTATGGTTCAACTTCATGGAATTCTAACTGCCTTTGAAATGAGGAAAGGAGGTCCATCGGATATGAGAGACGTTGCTTTCAAAGCATTAGCTAAAGGAAAAGGAAAGGAAGATCACAATGAATTAGGATATAATTAAGAAGAAGAAGATGAGGTAAACTTTGTGAAGAAGCTTCAACAGGGCTCCAGAAGATTCAGAGGTAAACTACCATTCAAATTCTTTGCTTGTGGTAGAGTTGGCCACTATGCTGCAGAATGTCCTCATAAAGATAATCATGAAAAACTAAGGGAATCTACAAAAGGATATAGAAAATATGTTGTTAATAGAAGAAGTTACTATACTCATGAAGATAGTTATGGATTATCTAATAGTGATGAAGATGAAACTGAACAAGATTATAAAATACTCATGTCTTATGACAATGATAATTTTTTGGATGCCTTAGGAGAGGAAGACTTTCTTGAAGAAATCACTAAACTCAAAATATGTTTGGAAGAAAAGAATATTATCATAGACACATTGACACATCAACTCATTGAAAGAGAAAAGAACAATAAAAAACTAGAATGTGAAGTTGTGGGTCTAAGAAAAGAACTTGAGAAGACAAAATCGCTTAATGTTAAATTTCCTAAGGATCATAAACTTTAAATGAAATCATCAAAGTTTACCGTTATCCTCTTATAAGGATAGGTCTTGGATATACTGAAGTATAATCCCAATCAAGAAAGCCATCAGCCTCTACCAGAAGCTATCTTGATGCAGTAAAGACCAGTGAACAATATCGTTAGCAAAAGCCTAAAAGTACTCATCAAATAATCCATTCTCAATTTACTCCAAGGATGAACATCAATAGAAGCAACAAACAAAAGGTAAACAATACCAAAAGATTCTATGATCACAAAAAACTTATTTAATGGACAATGTTTTTCATGCCATAACTTTGGGCAAAAGGCTGATCAATGTGTTGCTTACAAAAATATCATGACTTGAGGAGCACGAAATTAAAGGAGCATAATAGGAATCAAGAAAAGTTCTTATAATAAATTTTCTTCTTTTAAATATGAAATTGAATGCTCATTTTGTAATAACTTTGGTCATGAAAAATATGAATGTAGGAGAAAATTGTGTCTAACACTTCAAAAGGAGAAAACATCATCAAATTTCAGGGTATGGAGAAAGAAGGAATTTCAATCAAAAAGATGTGGCATAGCTCTGTTCGTAGAAGGACAAGAAAATCAGTGGTACAATGACAGCGGATTCTCTAAACACATGACAGGTGATAAAGAGAAAATTCATTCATATAATTCTTTAGAAAAGGAAACAAATGTCTCCTTTGGAAATGGCACACCAACTATCATTAAAGGTAAATGTTCTATTTATTTGAAATAAAAGGTTAAAGCTGGAAATGTCATGTATGTTGATGGTTTAAAACATAACTTATTGAGTGCTAGTCAAATGTGTGATCAAGGAAATGAAGTTGTGTTTCGATCAAATGGATGTGTGGTTCATGAGCTTGATACAGGAAATATCATAATCAAATTTACAAGAACTCCAAACAATCTATACATACTAAAAGGAGGACAAAAATAATGTTATCTAAGCAAAGCAGGTGAAAACTAGTTATGGCACAAAACATTGGGGCATCTAAGATTTTCTCAAATAGTAAAAGCAAGCAGGCTCAAAGGAGTTTGTGATCTTCAAGATATCAGCATCCCTAAAAATATCATATGAAAACCATGTCAAGTCAATAAGAAAACCAGAGTTCATTTCAGTGAAAAAGAAGGATCAACAAGTAAGCCTCTTGAACTCATCCATACTAATTTGTGTGGACAAACAAGGAAAAAGTCACCTAATGGAGAAGAATACTTTATGGTTCTCTAGAATGTATTGGATAGGACTAATAAAGTATAAAGATGAATCATTTGAAAAATTTAAAGCCTTCAAAGCTTTAGTTGAAAATGAATTAGATCGAAAAGTTAAATTTCATAAATGTGATTGAGGGGGGGAATTCATATCAGATGAATTTCTTCATTTTTTTGAACAACATGGAATTAAAAGGTAGTTTTATGCTGCGAGAAATCCTCAACAAAATGGTGTGGTGGGAAGAATGAACAGAACAGTTCAACAAATGGCTCGAGCTATGCTTGATGAATCTCGAACTCTTACCACCTTCTGGGGTGAAGCTGCATTTACTTCCATGACTATTCTCAACAAAGCTAATGCTCGAGTAAATAGTGATCAAACTCCATATGAACTTTAGTATGGTAAGACTCATAATACAAACCACTTTAGAGTTTTTGGAAGCAAATGTTTCATCAAAAAGAATGATGAAAAACTTGGTAAGTTTGAACCCCGAGAAGATGAAGGAATTCTTATTTGTTATTCATCTAGAAGTAAAGGATACAAATGTTATAACAAGATAATTTGAAAAATTATTGGATGCATTGATGTAGTAATTGATGAAGCATGTAGAAATCTGGAACAAACAGAGGATGATGACAATGAGGAAGACGACAAATTCTTTCCTGTACCAAATCAAAATGATATAGAGGAGGAAACCAATGAAGCATTAGAGGAAGATACAACTGACATGGAAAAGACTCCATCCAGGTATGTCCAAAATAATCATCCAGAATCTCAAATTCTATGTGAAAAAGGGTCTAGAGTAGAAACAAGAAGAACTCTAGCAAGGACTTCTAGTTATCTAGCATTACTATCCTCCTTAGAACCACATAATTTTAATTAAGCTAGCAATGATGAATGTTGGGTTAAGGAAATGAATGAAGAACTTGACCAAATTGAACAAAATGATACTTGGGAACTAGTTCCTAGGCCTCTTGATAAAAATGTTATAGGAACAAAATGGATATTCAAGAATAAATTGAATGAAAATGGAGAGGTTATTAGAAACAAAGAAAGAATTGTCTGTAAAGGGTATGTTCAACAAGAAGGTATAAAATTTGAAGAAAAAATTTCACCTATTACTAGACTTGAAGCCATAAAAATGTTTCTTGCTCTTTCAAGTTTTCTGAAATTCAAAGTGCATCAAATGGATGTAAAATCTACATTTCTTAATGGAGAGCTAAAAGAAGAAGTCTATATTGAACAACCAAAAGGATTCATTCTAGGAAATGATGCAAAGCTTGTGTGCAAGCTCAAAAAGGCTCTTTATGGACTAAAAAAAACTCCAAGGGCTTGGTATTATTGCCTTGACAAATATCTACAACAACAAGGGTTCACAAAAGGGTTTGCAGATAGCAACTTATATACCAAAATTGAGAATGATAAACAACTAATTATTTATGTTTATGTTGACGATATCATCTTTGGTAGAAATGAAGAATCTATCAGTCAAAACTTTTCTTCGGTTATGTAACAAGAATTTGAAATGTCCTTACTTGGTGAACTAACTTATTTTCTTGGTCTACAAGTACAACAAACAAAAGATGGTATTTTTCTTTCACAAAAAAAATATCTCAAACAGATTTTGAAGAAATATGGAAGATTCTAAACTAGTATGTACTAAAATGGTAACAAGATGTAGTCTAAGCTCTAAGGATAAATCAACTTTAGTGAATCAACCAACATACAAATCTGTGATTGGAGGTCTACTTTATCTAACAGGTACCAGACCTGATATCATGCATGCAGTAGGAATTGTTGGAAGGTTCCAAGGAAATCCAAAGTAATCATATCTTTAGGTTGTAAAAAGAATATTCAAATATCTTCAAGGAACTCAAGGCTTTGGTCTATGGTATCCGAAAGATACAAGTCTTACTCTTCATACATATAGAGATGAAGATTGCGCAAGATATGTTGATGATCAAAAAAGTACCAGTGGAGGTGCATTCTATATGGGATCATGGTTAGTATCTAGGTTCAGCAAGAAACAAAGTTCGATTACCTTATCTACAACTGAAGCAGAATATGTGGTTGTTGCATCTTGTTGCACACAACTACTCTGGATGATGCAAACATTTCATGTCGTTCCAATCACATGTTCTCCATCCATCTCCATTCTATGTGATAATACAAGTGCCATTAGTATTTCAAAAAATCCTGTCATGCACTCCAAGACCAAGCACATACCCATTAAGTACCATTTTCTACAAGGAAAAGTTCTTGAACAAAAGGTTAAATTGGAGTATGTTCCCTCCAAAGAATAGGTTGATGATATATTTACCAAACTGTTTCCCAAAGAAACATTTGAATATCTCAGACAAAAGTTGGGAGTATTTTCTGCATCATCCTATTGTTAAATCCTCTTTTTAGAAGAAGGTTCCTATACGTAGGTTTCATGAGGGATAATCGCATATATACATGAGTTTCTGTGGATGAAGGAGCGTTATCGTTTTCTGATAGAAAAACACTGGGTTAGACTCTGACATGGGTGCTCAGTATGATATTGATGATTACTGTCTACTGATATGCTTTGTTGATTTATTTTTATCTGACTAATGAAGATGCCTTGATGAAAGGTTTTTTGACAATGCACAAGTAGCACAGGTTCAAGGGGAGCATTACCCTTCACAAACATTCTACATTTTTGGCATTATGGTTGTTGATTTCAGCTATGGTTTTAGATATTCATTGTTGCATAGGTCATATAAATATCTAGGGTGTAATATGTCACATTCTGTCATAGTCTATTTTTGAATGATTCCTATTAGACATATGATGTAATTTGTTTCCAAAATATGCATGGGAAGGATGATGTAAGAATTCTTATATTTCAGCCATGTATAAACAATTGGTATGTCCCCACTTGGTTGGGTGGATGAGTCAAATTTGGTGTATCCCCACTTGGTTGGGTGATTGATGTATGTATGAGTCATTGATCATAGGAAGGTCATACTCACATAGTTGAGTTATAGAGTCATGTTATTATTTTGAAAAATAGCTCTACATACTCTGCTTGTACTTAGGGGGAGCATGGACAACATAGTGTATCTCAGAGGGAGAATATCTTGGTCTCCTCTTTGCCCTTGATGTCATAGGAGGAGAGTATTTTGGTGTTGCTTAATATCTCTAACAGTTTCTACAACTCACAGTAATCAACACCAATATGGTTGCCATCAATTCCAAAGGGGGAGATTGTTGGCATTATGATACAAGTGTTGTCCTTGATGGCAACTCACTCACAGGTAAGTTCAGATTTGATAAAATGCAACTCACATTGTAATAGGCCAATTGAGAGGTAACATGACATTGGTACAGAAGAACAGGAAGCGGGAACAAAGGTATACTAATCAAAATCAAGAAGTTGAAGGAAAAGGATGTTACAAGCTATATACACAGGTTCACTTTGACAAAGAAGCGTATACATGTAGTTTAGAAGAACAAAAAGGGCGTATATGTATGCACACACTTTCACAAGAAAAAAACCGCATATAGGTTGGAAAATCAAGGAAATTCAAGTTTAAAGAAAAAAAAGGGTCAATACATGGGTATTAGCCCACAATATTGAGTGGAGTAATGACTATTTGATCTCGTCCAAGAATACCACAAACTCTAAGTGTTGTTTTGGTCTGAGGTATTGAGAAAGCCCAAAAACAATATAACGAGGAGAAGATCAAAGGACCAGGTGTGCAAGTGAAAGGGTTTCTAAGGAATACTTCTATCTGAACTATATTTTATGTTGCAGGGGCTATGATTATGATATGATCTAAAATCTTTTGTGCGCCTTGGATACAATGTTGGATCAGGATCATGAGATCTGAAATGACTTATCATTGTGTGATCTGATATTGGTTGGGCTAGATATGATTGCTTATGCATGTTTTACACTTTAGATGTCATGATCTGGGCATGTTTGAACTATGGAATAACAAAACAATTGTAAGTGAATATTTGTAGATCTAAATGTTGGTTCACCTTGGTAAAGGCGCGCATACACATAGGTTCGACTCTTCCAAGTAGCATATGTAAAAGAAAAGCCTATTTTTCATAAATGACTTATCTATCCTATCAGTGCTATTGTTTTACTATTGTATGTTAATGAAGTCTTCTTAGATGTAAAAGTAAAATTGAATGCATTATGAGTTTGTGTCTGATTGATTGATTGATTAAGTGAGAAGTGTTATCTTTGCTGCTAACTATCTGGATCTTTGTAAATTGATAGTAGATGTATAGAATATCACTAGTTGATACAAATTTGACTCAGAATTTTGTATGATTTAGTAGTTCGGAGGTATATGCAGGTTATGTTACAGGAAGTAGTGTATACACATAGGTTGGGTTATTTAAAGTAGCGTATACATTCTGATGTATGATTTTTTAGGTTGTAGCTAGTTCTGAATGATGATGTAGGTTTCTGGGTTCAACACAATGTTCTGGTGACAATGATCTGATTATTCAGTTTTACTGGCTATTAGTTGATGCAGATATTAATATATAGTTTGAGCCTCAAAATCTCTTATGGATCCAATATGAGAATTGGATGAAACATGGGCTTCATATTGTGTTTTTGTGTACCAAGAGTATCCAGTCTAAAATTTATGAAGGGTGTAGAGGCTGATTATTTTTCATATTCAAAGGTATTACCACATTGAACCCCAATTCGTAATGGGGCGACAATGATGCCCATAAAATATTCAATGCAGGGGGGGTCCAGGAGGTGTGGTTGCGACCTTTGGGAGCCCCCCCTAGCAGGGGGATTGGGTACAGCGCCCCCAAAGATAAAAATAGTTGTAAAATTTCCTTGTAAAATGTTGTAATTTCGTAGTCAATATGGGCTATTCATTAGGCCGAGATCTGATAGTAGAAGTTATGTTTAATTTAGGGTTTTTTTCCCTAGAAGGAAACCCTTGGCTATATATGAGGGAATTGTATTGCGTCTATGTAGATCTATATTCTAAGCGAGGAAGAGAGAGGAGATTGAGAGTGAAGAGGGAATTACAATGGATCTGCTATGGGTTTTATCTCTTCAGTTTACTGGATAATATAAAAGGAAGGATTGGATGTTTCTCTGCAGATGTAGCCCAAACTAGGTGAGTCATGTATAGATGTGTCTCTCTTGTTTTTTGTGCTCTCTGTGTCTGCATTTCTGCAATATTTTATGTGTTCCATTGCTCTATAATATATAATTTCCTAACAACTGGTATTAGAGACGAAGGTCTATTTGGCTGATAAACTCATAGGAGAGAAGGGTTCCTAGTTCGAGTGGGAGCAATGGCGGAAGATGGTAGGTTTACGGTCAAAAAATTCAGTGGCCAAAACTATCAGTTGTGGAACATGGAGACGGAATATTATTTGTATCAGAGAGATCTGTACCAACCATTGAGTGGGAAGGTAAAGAAGCTGACGAGTATGACAAACACAAAATGGGATATTCTCAATCGAAAGGCACATGGAACAATACTTTGTGCCTAGCGGTGTCAGTAATGTTTAATATTTTAAAGGAAATGACAATAGAGGGTTTAATGTTGACATTGGCCAAAGTATATGAAAAACCCTTGGCCTCAAATAAGGTATTTCTTATGAAGCATTTATTTAATATGAAAATGTCAAAACGTGGATCTGTTGTTGATCATATAAATGAATTTAATACAGTTACCAGTGAGTTATGTTTTATAGGAGTAACTTTTGATGATGAAGTTAGGGTTGTGATATTTCTGTGCTCATTTCCAGAAAGTTAGAATGGTTTAGTTATGGCCATTAGTAACTCTATCTCTGGATCTAGTACTTTAAAGTTTGATGATGTTGTCGATGCAATCCTTAGCGAGGAAATGTGATGAAAAAGCTCCAGTGAGACATTAGGTAATGCTTTGACTGCAGAGACTAGGGGAAGAAAAATGGAAAGAGGAAAGACCCCTAGATATTGCAGTAAGTCAAGAAAAGGAATATCCAAGTGCATATCATTGATAGTGTGCTAGAAATGTGGGAATAAAGGACACCTGAAGAAAGACTGCAAGTCTCAGAAGGGAAAACAAGGAGATGTGCAACAAGAAAATAATCATGAAGAGAATGTAACAAGTGAAGTGTTGCAAGATGCTTTGGTTCTTTCTTTAGAAACTATTATTGATGCCTAGGTGGTAGATTCAGGGGCCTCATTCCATGCCATAGTTGATAGGAAAATTTTTCATGATTATGTTCAAGGAGATTTTCGACAAGTTCGATTGGGTGATGATAAACCCTGTAAAATCATTCGAATGGGTACAATTTTCATAAAAAAAATAGAATGGAAATCAATGGCTATTGAAGGAGGCAAGGCATGTTCCAAATCTAAAGAAAAATCCTATTTCAATAGGGAAGTTGGGTGGTGAAGGTTTTGTGACTACTTTTATAGATAAAACTTGCAAGGTCACTAAAGGATCCCTAGTAATAGAAAAAGGAGAAAAGGTTGGTAAATAATATTTATGCAATGGTATTTCTAATTCTGTTAATGCTTTAACCTCTATAGGAGAAGATACAACATTGTGGCATCATAGGCTCGGGCACATGAGTGAGAAGGGGATGCAAATTCTTCACTCAAGAAATTTGTTGCCAAGTTTGAAGCATGTTGATTTAAAAATATTTGAGAATTTTGTTTATGGAAAACATAAGAGAGTCAGATTCCTTAGAGTTGGGAAAGAAAAGAAGAGCGAAAAATTCTAAGAGCTTGTGTATATAGATGTATGGGGATCTTCTCGGGTATCATCTCTTGGTGGCTCTCGTTATTATGTTACTTTTATTAATGACACAACCAGAAAAACCTAGATTTATTGTATTTGAAATAAATCTAATGTATTTAATACTTGTAAGAAATGGAAAGATTTGGTTGAAAATAAGACAGGAAAAGGTTGCAGTATCTTATATTAGAAAATGGAGGTGAATATTGTAGCAAAGAGTTTAATAGGTACTATTCAAAGAATGGAATTCACAGAGAGAAGGTAGTTCTAGGAACACCACAAGAAAATGGCGTGACAGAAATGATGAACAGGACAATCGTAGAGCGTGTAAGGTGCATGAGATTGCATGCAGGATTGCCTTTACATTTTTGTGCAGATGCTATGGATAATGTTATTTATCTAATAAATAGACGGCCTTCAAGTTCCTTGGATGGTGCTATTCCATAGGAGGCATGGATAGGGAGAAAGGTAAACTACTCTTTTTTAAAGACTTTTGGCTGTAAAGCCTTTGTCCACATTAATAAAGAAAATAGAACAAAACTTGAGGCAAAATCAAAGAAATGTACCTTTATTGGATATGGTGTTAATTATTTTGGTTATCACTTTTATGATTATGAAAAACACAAAATCGCTAGGAGCAGAGATGTCATATTCAATGAAAAGGTTTTGTATAAGGATCAGATGCAAGAAAAGAAACTGGAAAAAGAAAGTAGAGAATACAAAGTGCTTGATGAGATCATAGAAAAGGTGATGGTGCCTAAAAATCATAATGATCAACATCTAGAACAACAACCAAAACAACAAGAAGCACCTCAAATACCTGGAAGTGGTGTTAGAATATCTACAGGATACGTAGACCCCCTAAATAATACTCTCCTTCATTATATTATGGATTGTTGACTGATTCTGGTGAACCAGAATGTTATGAAGAAGCAGTAAAAGTAGAAACTGGGAAGAAATGGGAGCAAGAAATGAAAGAAGATATGGACTCCTTTGCACATAAGCAGACTTGGGACTTAGTTAGGTTGCCTACAGGTAAAACGACATTGCAGATTAAATGGGTTTACAAGTTGAAGGAAGAAGATGGAGGTAGAAAAAGGTATAAAGCCAGATTTGTGGTGAAAGGGTTTGCATAGAAAAAGGGTATAGACTTTGATGAGATATTTTCTCCTGTTGTGAAAATGACTTCAATCAAAACTATTTTTAAGTCTAGTAGCAGCTGAAGATTTGCATCTTGAGCAGTTAGATTTAAACACAACCTTTCTCCATGGGGATTTGGATGAAGAGATTTATATGCAGCAGCCAGAAGGATATGAGGTAAAAGGGAAGGAGAAACTAGTGTGCAGGTTGAAGAAGAGCTTATATGGCTTAAAACAGGCTCCAAGGAAATGGTATATAAAATTTGACAAGTTTATGTCTGAACAAGATTATACTAGATGTCACTCTGATCATTGTGTTTATCTCAAAAGGTAAAATGATGGCAGCTATATTATATTACTATTGTATGTAGATGACATGCTTGTTGCAGGTTCTAAAATGAAGGAAATAAATGTGCAAAAAAGAAAATTGTCGAACTCATTTGCAATGAAGGATTTGGGTGTTGCAAAACAAATCCTTGGTATGAGAATAGCTAGAGATAGGAAGAGTCGCAAACTAAAATTGTCTCAAAGTGAGTACATAGAAGAGGTGTTGAAAGGGTTTAATATGCAGAATGAAAAACTAGTTAGTATACCTTTGGCTAGCCATTTCAAGTTAAGTAAGGAGGAGTGTCCCAAGACTTAGGAAGAAATAGCTCATATGTCTAAAGTTCCATATGCATCAGCAGTTGGAAGCTTAATGTATGCAATGGTAAGCACAAGGTCTAATATTTCGCATGCAATGGGAGTTGTAAGTAGGTACATGAAAAATCTAGGAAAGAACATTGGATGCTAGTAAAGTGGATTCTTAGGTATCTAAGAGGTACCACAAATCATGCATTATGCTTTGGTGGTTCAAACATTGCTCTACAGGGATATGTTGATGCAGATATGGTGGGTGATAGAGATAGCAAGAGGAGCACAATAGGGTATGTGTTTACTGTAGGTGGAACAACTATCAATTGGGTCTCAAAACTACAGAGTGTTGTTTCACTCTCAACAACAGAAGCAGAGTATGTTGCTGCTACAGAGGCTAGAAAAGAAATGATTTGGTTACAAAGGTTTTTGGATGAATTGGGTAAGAAGAAAGAGTTGGGAAGGTTAAATAGTGACAACCAGAGTGTCATACATCTTCCAAGGAACTCTGCATTTCATTCCAAGACTAAACATATATAGCTCAAGTACCATTTCATATGGTCAGCATTGGAAGATGGATAGTTGAAGTTGGAAACGATTCATACTAGCCAAAATCTTACAACTATGTTGACAAAAGTTGTAACTAGGGAGAAACTAAGAATATTCTCAGTTTCAATTGGTCGTCAAGTATGATGAAGAAGATGAAAACAACCAGGTCCAAAGTGGGGTAATTTTCCAACAAATGAAGCAACGGTGCAATTGCTATAATCAATCTCCAAGTGAGAGATTATTGGGTGTGGAGCCTAATTGTCTTATGTATTCAAAGGTATTGATGCATTGGACCCCAATTTGTAAAGGGGTGGCAATGCCGCCTGTAAAATATTCGCTACAAGGGGGGTCTAGGGGAGTTGCAGCTGAGGCCTTTGGGCCCCCGAACCCCACCTTTGCAGGGGAGTCGAGGGCAATGCCCTCGAATCTAAAAATAGATGTAAAATTGCCTTGTAAAATGTTGTAATTTCATAGTCAATCTGGGTTGTTCATTAGGTGAAGATTTGACAGTAGAAGTTATGTTTAATTTATGGTTTTTTCCCCTCGAAGGCAACCCCTCACCATATATGAGGGACTTAAATTGCATCTATGTAGATCTGTATTCTGACTAAGGAAGAGAGAGGATATTGAGAGTGAAGAGGGAATTACAACGGATCTATCGTAGGTTGTATCTCTTCAATTTACTAGATAATATAAAATGAAGGACTCATTGTTTCTCCGTCCACGTAGCCCAAAATGGGTGAACCACATATATATGTGTCTCTCTTGTTTTATGTGTTTCTGTTTTTATAATTCTGCAATATTTTATGTGTTCCATTGCCCTATAATATATAATTTTCTAGCAACATGGTTCCTAGAGGAAGAGAGAAGGTCGTAGCCTTCTGTAGGTCGGTGGCTATGTACTAGCAAACATATCAGCAATTACAAGAGCTAGGGGTTGTAGCTCCCTTCCAGTAGGCACTAAAAAACAAGATAAGGTTATAGCCCTCTGTAGGTGGGTGCCTGCATACTGGTATTAGTCCGCACTAGTACAAGATTGTAAACCATTTTTCTTTATATTAAGAAGATAGAGACAACATCATCAGGTGGTTTTTCTCACGCATTGGGTTTCCACCTTAAATTTTGGTGTTCATGTGTGTTTCTTATGTGTGTTGTTTTATTCTATTATTAGTACACATAGTTACTGTATAATAAGATATTGATGCACTAATTAAAGATCAGCACATGATAAATTAACTAAATCATAATTTCTATAGGTATATATTGGTTTCTTTAATCACAATAGCGTGCACACGCAAGTTCACTTCATTGAAGTAGCATATATAAATATGATTGGGAAATGAAATATTATTGAATTTTAAATATTGATTCACCCCCTCCCTCTCAGTATTATTTCCAACAATCAGATATATTGAGATTGTGCATAGGTTGTACCAGAGTACACGTACATGTACATGTAGTGGTATAGGTATAGGTACAGGTAGTGCTACAGGTATAGGTATAGGTAGTGGTATAGGTACAGGTACTGATTTAGGTGCATAAGATGTAGACTATTGTGTCACAATAGATGGATTGGTTAGATTTAGGAACATGATATATGTGCCAGACAACAATGAGCTCAAGAAGGTAGTCTTGAGGGAGTTTCTTACGAAACCATATTTAAGTCACCTAGGCTATCACAAGACATTCACCACAGTGAAGAATTTTTATCATTGACCGAATTTGAAGAAAGATGTAGCAGATTTTGTGACTAGATGTTTGGATTGGCAACAAGTAAAGGCAAAGTATAGGCATCCAAGTGGCCTTCAACAACTGATTGCAATTCCAAAATAAAAATGAGAGATCATTTCCATGGACTTCAGCATAGGATCTCTGAGGACAGTGATACGGCATGATTCCATCATGGTTTGTGTGGACAGGTTGACCAAGATTGCACACTTCATTCCAATCAGGACTACTTATTTAGCTAGTGATGTGGCATAGGTTTTCATTAGAGATGAGGTCAGATTGCATGGAGTTCCAAAGGACATTGTGTCAAATAGGGATGCAAGGTTCACTTCCAGGATTTGGAAGGAGTTCTTTGTAGGTTTTAGTACAAAGTTGGCCTTCAGTACAACTTATTAGCCACAGATAGATGGATAGACTCAAAGGGTAAACAAGATCTTGGAGGATATGTTGAGGATGTATGTGATGCACGAGCAAAGAAGATGGGAGGAATATCTTCCATTGGTTGAGTTTGAATACAACAATGGTTATTAGTAGTCAATGATGATGAGTCCTTTTGAGGCATTGTATGGGTTGAGTTGTAATAATCCCATTAGTTCGAGTGATCCAGTTAATAAGGTGTTGATTGGACTGAACACGTTGGTAGACATGGAGTAGGAAATGTAGGTAATCAAGAAGAATTTCAATGTAGTATAGGATAGGTAGAAGATTCATGCAAATTGAAACAAATTTTTGAAGGAGTCTCAGGTTGGGGAAAAGGTGTAATTTCACATCAAATCGAAGAAGAGCTCTTTGTGGATTGGATCATGTGCCAAGCTAACATCATGATTTTGTGGACCTTTCGTGATTATTGAGAGGATTGGATTAGTAGCCTATCAACTTGTACTGCCTCTGATAGTGAAAATCCATGATGTTTTACATGTTTCATTGCTTAAGAAATACGTTAAAAATGTTGATCATGTGATTGGCTGGTCTGTATTGAAGGTGGAGCTAGATGGAGAATTCTAGTCGGAGCCTCTATGTATATTGCAATGAAAGGTACTCATGCTCCAAAACCAAGTAATTGATCAGGTTAAATTGCAGTGGAAGCACTTTGGGCCCTATCGACACGGGGGATGGAATATTAGATGTGGACTATGTGTCCTTCCTTATTCCCTAGTTGCATAGATGTTTTTGTATATGTCTTTGGCATATATTTTTGGTACATATTTTGGTAATTTTTGGTATATGTACATATGTATATGAATGTAAATACTACCATGAGCTATGTTATAAAGCTCCAATAAGCAGTATGGGTGTCATTTCATTATAGTTGTCATGCTATTATGTTGGTTTTCTTTTCAGCAAGGTGATCATGTAAATATTACATCAAGCTATGTTATAAATCTCCACGGGCATTATGCTTGCTTTTCAGTGGTTTTGCTAAGATATAGGTGTGGTTGAACACTACGGATAGTTTCCCCCAAGGGGGAGGGTTTTGTAGTATCCCTGGTGAAAATTCCATGTAATAAAAGTTAATAAAGACAAAAATAATAACCACGGTTGACGGGACACTTATTCCAAGTTGAATGTTGGGAAAAACATCCCAGTGTGGATGTTCATTAGTTTATTATGGCTAAGGAAATTGGTAAAGGAAATGGAGAAGGCATTGGAAAGGAAAAGTGGCATTAATTGGCATTTATTTATGAAAAAAATGGAAATTGGGAGAAAAGGATGGCGAAAGGTTACAGGTTGCATGCGAGAAGGAAAATGAAGGAAAATAATGGAAAATGAAGAAAATAGAGGCCTACTTGATAAAACTACTTCTAAGCATTAGTTTCTAACCTTTTGTGAGTTCATTTTGGGAGCTCTATCATTACTCTCTCTCTCTCTCTCTCTCTCTCTCTTGCTCTTGGACACTTAGTGTTTTCTTGGAGCACTTTAGCATTGGACGAAGAAAGGAAAAGAAGGAAAGAGGAAGGAAGGAGCAAGTAATGAAGAGCATGATCAAGAAGATACAAAAAGATTCTTCATAGGTATCAATTTGCATGCATGTTTCCTTACTAGATTTGGCATGCATGGTTTTGCATGTGGTTCTTTGTTGTAATGGCATCAGGTTTTCCTGGTGTGACAGCGTTTGCACCATTGCCTTTCCATTTCTGGATAGCCATTGTGTGATGGGGTTCTCATGTTTTAGTTGAATTGGATTTCTAGATGGATTTGAAGCTAAGTGAGGTGGATCTCTGAATAATAGAACACATGGCCTAGTAACCCCTCAACCAAACTATGGGTTGTGGTATGCTAGATTTTATATTGCCTTGGTGGGCATAGGAATTCTCGATAGGTGAATGGTGGGATATATGGTAAAGCCTAGAGGTGGGTGCCTTCCATCAAGCCTATTAATCCTAATATGGGATAAGCAGTAAATCCTGGAGAGTGGGTCTTGGTTTAGGGCCTAATGATCTGGTGTGGATTGTGGTAAAGCCTGGGCGACTAGGACATAGGAAAATTCCTCATGGTGTAGATTGAGAAATATAGTGGAATCCATGCTTGTTTTGGGCTAGTGATTTGGTGGAGATCATGGTAAAGCCTATGGTTACATGTTTATTACTTGGCCTAGTGATCTAGGATGGATTACAGTAAAGGCAAGTTTCTATGGATGAGGGTGAGGTGGTGTAGCCTCAAGATGTCCTAGTTGTTTCTTTTGGTTTGAGTCCCACATTGATGCTTGTAATATGGCACAGGGGTGAATGGCCGAAGAGAGAATTGGCTCAGCCATTGCATACCCATGCTATGGGAGTGTTTGGATCCTTCTGGACGCATGTTTGTCCATATCAAGGGAGAAAGTGGGGGTTTAGTGTTCTAGAACTTTAGTTCATCTCAGGGGCTAGTAACTTGAGTGGTTGGGTTGGCTTCAAGGAGTTATGTTGCATATGTGGAAGGAATTTGTGATGTGTGTCGATTGGTTCCACTTCCTTAAGGTCACTTAGGAGGTTGAATCCCATTATAGTAGCCTCTCGTTGCATATTCACCCCAGTTGGCTGGTTAATTGGGTAGATGTGAGATGAGGGTGTTACAATCTCTTCCTTAGGCTCTTCCCACTCTAGTGATAGAGTTGATCTTGTTGAGAAGAAAATCACTCTACTTATTCATGTCACTAATCTTGTAGATCCTCAACACCATATTCCAAACCCCTTTGGAAATTCTTAGGTCTCAGCCACATAACCATTTCTTGGCTGAAAAATGAGAAATAGGTTGAGATGCTAGGTTTAGGCACAAGGGTCAACAAAGACTCTATTTTAGTCCAACATAATGCCAACATTTTCACATTACTGAGAAAGAATAAGGGGTTGGAACCCAGCATGAGGGGAATCACATGTAACTATTAATATTCATTACACCTAGAACCAGGACATTAGAGATACAATCGTAACAACTTAAGCATTCAAAAAGGAACATGTACTATGCATATACATTCATAACAAAATTTTTAAAAGGGTGTTGACATAAATTGTCATTGATGTCAATATGGAAATATTCAAGGAACCAAGAATAGCAAACAAAACCATCAGAGGAGAAAACAAACCTATTGGAGAAGCAAGGAGGAGTAGACAAAGCCACCAAAAGAGAAAACAAAGCAAAGAGTAGACAGAGCCATTGGAGGAAGAAATCAGAGCTATCGGAGCCATCAGAGGAAGCAGATAGAGCTATTGGAGTGAGAATGCCAAAGAATACTCTCTCGGAGGTGGAAGACTTGGGTGTATTGTAAATACACTATCTGAGGCAAAAGTTTTAATGCTATTGGGCCTCTAGAACCCATATAGCATCACCCCTGTGTATTTACTTATTTATTGCCAAATCCCTTTTACACAAAGAAATCATGCTAAATACTTCGTGGATTTGGGAAAGTCGACTGAAAATTTTACGTAGGGGAGCATTGAGTCTTATCAGGTCTGGCACATATTATCGCATCTCTATAAGGTTAAGGTCTGGACGTAAACATTTGTGATTTGTGATTGCTGACGTATATCACATCGTTAGTTCGGGAGCGGGAGTTATAAATTGTTAAGCATCCCATTGTAATTTCCAATAGCGATTAACAATATTGCATCGGATCTCCACCAAAGGCAACCCCCGATTGTGATACATATATACGTGGACCTGCTGCAATATTGTGTTGTGGGTGAATAATGTATCGCATCTACCCATCACAATGATAAACAAAGGTTTGTCCTCCTACAAGTGCCAATTACGATTACACTACGGATCCAATACAGTATAGATGTGGGTGTGATAATTCTTGAAGTCCAACCTTTAATTTTTTCGTTTGTTTTTTCATATTTCTTTTGTATTTGAATATTTTTCTTACGTAGGTTTGGAGGAAAAAATACATTAAGCAATGCTCCTGATAGTTGAGGAGGTTGAACTAAAGTCGATTGCGATTACGATTGGGACGTGGCATGTCTGTTAAATAATGTTGTCTCTGTGCATGCTTGTTATCATTAAGAAAATGGGCCTCTTTTACAGTTTTGAACACACAACGACTGCAAAGCTAGGAAGCTAAATGGAAAGCTAGCGTAGAGGAAATTGAAAATCAAAATCAATGGAGAAGAGGGAAGCCAAAGGACAAGCCAGTGCAGAGGAAGCTGAAGCAAGTGTGGAAGAAGCTGAAGAGCTAGTGGAAAGCGAAAATGAACAGTTAGAGGCATTAGGAATACATAAAAATAGAAAAAACAAGGATAGATGGGTGTTTTTGTGTATAATCAAAGCGAGATGAAGCTTAGGTTTAGGTAGAGGTAGGCAGAGGCAGGAGGGGCAGGAGGAGAAGGAGGAGAAAAGGAGTGAAGCAGAAGCTCAGCAGGCTTGAAGCAGAGAACTACAACAAAACAGTTTATACAAGGTTTGGGTTGGAGCCCAAGGGGTTGGAGCCTTAGAACTAATAGGACTGGAATCCTTGGGAGTTGGTGCTGCTAAGTGTAGAACTATTGCCTTGGAAGAATAGAGTTGGTTCTCTGGAGGTTGGAGCTTCACAAAAGTCCAAGTTGGTCCTTGGCAACTGATTGCAACCAACTATATATTGTATTTATTTTAGCTATCTATTTATGTGTTCCATATATATATATATATATATATATATATATTATATATATATATATATATGATATATATATATATATATAATATATATATATTATATATGTTTTGGTGATAAATAACAACGTAAAAAGGAATACTGATTCACCCCACCCCCCTCTCAATATTTCCAACAATTGGTATCAGAGCGGGCTTCTTCATATGAGCCTAGCAGCTTGAATAAGGATTCATAGCCATGAAAAGAAATGATGAAGCATCAGGAAGAACTCCTTTGTTCGATGCCACTAATTTTGGTTTCTGGAAAAAGAGAATAAACTACTACTCAATGTCCATTGGACCTGAAGTTTGGAATTTCATTCAAAATGAGTACCAAATTCCTCTCAGATTAAGACAAGAGAAAGCCTACATTGCAAATGCAAAAGGCTTGAACTCCATCACTAGTGGAATCACTAATTCTGAGTTCACAAAAGTCATGAATTGTAACTCTGCCAAAGAAATGTGGGATAAGCTAGTTGGCTTATACAATGGAGACTCAAAAGTCAAGAAGGCAAAGATTCAAACTCATAGAAGGAAATTTGTAAGTTTGAAGATGAAAGATGAAGAAGATATTTCATCATACTTCCTCGAAGTAGTTGAAGTGGTCAACTCACTTAAAGAATTGGAAAAAAAGACTCAAGAAAGTATCATTCTTCAAAAGGTATTAAGATCTCTTCCAGATAGATTTGACTCCAAAATAAGCACCATAGAAGAAGAAAGGGATCTAGATACTCTCAATATGGGTGAAATCCATGGAATCCTCACCTCCTATGAGATTAGGAAAGGTGGCCCAAGCTCCAAAGATGCAGCATTCAAGGCCTCAAAATCAAAAAAGGGGAAAGAAAGAAATGACTATAGTGATGACTTCGATGTGGAATCCAAATTGGATCAATTTATATGAAATATGAAGAGAGGATGTAAGATAAAAGGTAGGTACCCTCTTATCTATTTCAAATGTGGAAAAATAGGTCATTATGCTACAAAATGTGTATGTTTTAACCCCATGCAGAAATTACCTTCATACGAATTCTAAAACATAGAAAATAAACAATGCAAGAGTATAACGCATAAAACACAAATACATAGAGTTTTTCCCCTGGATCCCAAAACCGGGATTACCAGCTTGATTTTTCATTATGTTCCTTTCAATGTTAAAATACATATTTATAGATGCCGAAGCATCCATACCGTGGACCGAAAAACCATCGCATCCAATACCATGGACCGAAAACTATCGCGTCCAAAAAACATGTGTGAAAATCATGCAAAAACCATAGGTGGGTCTGCCCAACCTAACAATCAGTCCAAAACCAAAATTTTTCAGGGCACTGCCCTGGACCCCATAAAGTGGGGTTACAAGTATACCTCAAACCCCCTATGAACCCACGGCCCTCCCTGTAACCCACTGGTTAACTACATGGAATATTCATGGAAATAATATAACAAAACCCAACAAAATGTCCTCATAAACATGATAGTAATGATGAAGGAAATTCTAAAAGAAGCGTATACAAAAAGAAAGGGACCAATAAGAAGAACTTCTTCTCTAAGCAAGACTCAACAAATACTTGGAGAAATTTGTGTTGTTATTTATGGATGATCTCTTGGTATATTCCAAAAATGAAGAAGAACATAAGGAACACATAAAATTGGTCCTACAAACTTTAAGGGAACATGAGTTATATGCCAAATTTAGGAATTGTGAGTTCTACAAAACAAAAATAAAATACTTGGGCTAGATAATTTCAAGGGAAGGACTAATATTTGATCATGCAAAGGTTAACTCCATGGTTAAATAGCTCATACCAAAGGATGCATCTTCAATTTGATCATTTATAGGACTCGTGGGATATTATTGTAGCTTTATAGAGGGAATTTCCAGAATAACATATCCTATCACATCTTTACAAAAAAAAGGAGTAAAATTTGAATGACCTACAAAATGTGAGAATAATTTTGGCAAGTTGAAATATTTACTTACAATGGGTAGTATCTAAAAACTTGTAGATCCATATAAGTAATTTGTAGTTTTCACTGATGTTTGTATGGAAGGATGAGGGGGAGTTTTGCTAAAAGATAATTATGTTATAGGTTATGAGTATAGGGAGATGAAAATACATAAAATAAACTATGTGGTATATTATTTAGAGTGAGTTGTTGTCATGCATTCCTCAAAGATGTGGAGGAGTTATTGCTTAGAGAAGAAAGTCATTTACTGAACTAATGATATAAGACTAAAATACCTTTCTAGCCAACCAAATCTCAATGCTAAACATTCTAGGTGGATGGCATTCCTTAGTGAACTTGAGTTCGACATAAAACACATAAAAGGGAAAGAAAACAAGATAGGAGACACTTTTGGCAGACATGCTCATAATAGAATGGAAGTGGTTGTTAGGAGTACTAATACATAGAAAATTAGGAATTCCATATACAGTGACAAGAAATACGTCGAAATTTTGCAAAAATTATAGCAGATTAATAGTAGTGGTTATTAAGAGAATTATGCAAAATTGTTGATTTACAAAAAGCTATTGTATGTTCCCAAAGTACATAATTTGAAAGAAATGATAGTTGATGAATATAATAAGAAACCTTATCCAAGACACCGAGGATTCCAAAACATGGTCACAACACTAAGGAAAAAATTCTTTTGTTTGGGAATGAAGAATGTAGTGGCTCAATATTTGTCAAAATCTTTAGTGTGAGCAGGTAAAGCTTTAGAATCAACACCTTGTTAGGCTAACGAATCCACTACATATCCCTAAATTGAAAATGGAAATAATTTATTTATATTTTATCCTAGGGATACCAAGGAAAAAGAGACAACATGACACAATCATGGTGGTGGTGGATACCTTAAGTAAGGAATCCCACTTTTGGCATGGCACAAATTTCTCATATATTCTTGATAGATATTTTTCAGTTACATGGAGTACACAATATGATTGTATGAGACAAGGATGCCAAATTCACCTCAAATTTTTGGAAGCCATTATTTGGGTTCATGGCCACTAAATTAAATATTGGCACTACGTACAATCCTCAAAAGGACTGAGAAAGTGAGAGAACCAACCAGATTTTGGAAGACATAGTCATAATCTATCTCATGGATGAACCTACAAAATAAGAGGATTTTATTAATTTAGTCAATCATTCCTACAACGAAGGTGATCAAACATCTATAAAAAAGATTTATTTTGATGCATTATATGGCATAAAATTCCATACACCACCTAGTTCGAGTCAACCAGAGGATAAATTGATTCTGAGGCAAGATGCTTTGCATGAAATGGAGCAAACAGTATGAAGAATTCAATAGAATATTAAAACATATTAGTACCTACCAAAAAATTATGCAGAAAAAAGGAGAACACATAAAGAGTTAAAAATCAGAGATAATGTATATTTGAGAGTGAAACTAAGGAAAATTACATTAAGAATGGTAACCTGTCCATAATTGATGGAACTAATTTCTGGGTCGTTTGAGATTTTGGATGCAATAGGACCCATAGCTTATCAATTAACACTACCTACTCACATTAAAGTTTATAATTTTTTTCATGTTTATTTTCTTAATAAATATGTACATGACGTTTCTCACATTATTGACAGGAAATTGCTATAAGTGGAACACATAGGAGCCATTTTGGAAGAACCTCTTAGGATCCTTGAAGTAGTCATTAGGGTTAGACATTAATTGAGGAAATTTACTCCCAAAGAGTCCATCATCACCTTCAGCCTGTAGGGCATTAATGAGTCCACCAGTGCCATACCCCTGTCAAGTTGAAGCCACGTTCACATAAAAATGTTAATCAAAATCCAAATGGTTGACATAAAGATGAGGCTCAAATTTTAATCAGTATTGATTACTTCTTAGAAAACAAAAAGCTCTAATCACCACAGCATCATACTAGAGTTTGAATTCCATACATGAAACATTACAGTAAATAATAGAACTGACTGAAAGAAAAGATCTGTATACAGAGAGATACAATATAATTGTAAGGAGATCGTCCATATTTATAATAAATTGGGAGAAGCCCAACATTGAAAACTGGTAGTTGGACAGTTCACCAACTAAGTAATGATAGGTCAAATGTGCATAGTAATTAGATCACTGACCTAAATAAATTTTAGTCTTTAACTCCATCGTGTATGTGCAACAATGATTATGATTATCTTTTCATGAGGTCTGCAAGTAACCCATGTTCGTCAAGCCTCCATTGCCTGTACACCACCAAAGAAATCTCCAAGGCATACTTTCCAGTAAACACTGTTCCTTCAAGAATGCCTCTGCCATTTATAAGAATCTGGCGAGCCAGAGCATTGATGTTGATTGTGTCCTGGAAATGAGGGCTCAATAGCTTGTGAACAGGGTGCATCACACTCAGCTGTCTGTTAGTAGCAATAATAAATGGTTCTGTAACTGCATAGGTCTTGTGCCTGAAAGAATCCGACCATTACAGTCTCAGTCTGGACTATATATAAAATGATATTGTAAATATCAAGCAAATTTTGCAGGTATTCTATTAGTTGTGGCTATTTGGGTTTTACGAGTGACTGATAAGCTGATGGTAACCAGAATCATTAATGGTCATGTACGCTTTAGCCAGCTGCCATAGACCTCATTTTGCACCTTCCTCTGCTGAAGTAAACACCTTCCCAACACTTGCCCGATCTTCTGAAGGGGGTAGGATCAAATCGATTGCAACTGGCCTTAATGTGCCATCCTTCTTCAGGAAGAGAATTGAACGAGAAGCATATGTCTTGGTGATAGACAAAGCATTTATTCAATCCAAATGCCAGAATGAAGAGTCTGTTGTCCCAGAGAGCCTAAAAATATCATATCCATCTATGAATACATGAATCTATAAAAGAAATTCCCATCTGAAGCCCGAGTAGGCTATGAGTGAGAATTTTTCCCTCTACATAAGAGTTCATTAGATAATGTGTTCTACAAACCCCTCTCACATACTCAACTACATGACTACCCTATTCAAGAAGCTAGCTATTCCAATAAGCATGTGAATGAAAATCACCTATACAATCTACAAATTACAACAACAACCAACCAACAAAAAAAAAATGTACTCAGCAGACTAAGGCAACAAACTGGTCAAGTAATAATCCTCAAAAGGGCCAATATACTGGGACTGTCCATTCGACTAGGTATTACCACCTATATTTTTATCCTGATTCAAGTATATTTCCAGTAACAATTCACCAAACCGTACAGAGCCTATGTGATGAAACAATATCACCAAAAGTTCATACTAAGCATGTTACCAATAAAACTGTTGGCTAAACCTATAAACAATCTTAATCATCCACTTCTACCTACCTCCTTAATATTAGGCTTTTACCAACAGGTGTGTGATTAAGTTGTTTCTCATATTTTATGAGCTACGAGGTTTGACAGAAAAGAAGTGAAAATTTCCGGCCTCCACTAACTAATAGATCTGCTAATTTCTAAATCATTCAAAACTTGAACAGGGCCAATGTATGGAAATAACACCATGAGAGTGAAGTTGCGCCTCCATTTATAAGCTATCTTAACTAAGCCATTTCTTATTCTTGAGACAATTTTATGGAATGAACCTTCTCCTTATGGTGGGACGACTAGGCATGTATCTGGCGTAAGGGTATTGCCCAAAATTAACTGCAACATGAAGAGTTGAGGCCACCCATAAGATTGTTGTTATTTCCTTTTCAACTTCTTCCACGCTCTCCATGTTGTACCACCATGTCTCATCCTTCTTGTCTCCTGACCAACATTTCTCATTTCTCTCCACCATTCATGCAACTCTGTATTAGATTTCACTGCATCATCATTTTGGTAGTACAAGGATAGGTACTCCTTAACCCATGGAACTATTGCCAACCATATCTACAATCCATCCACAGCGTAAGGGTAGTCTTCGATAATCATCTTCAGCCCGTAAGGCATTGATGAGTCCACCATTGCCATACCCCTGTCAAGTTGTAGCCACATTCAGGTAAAAATGTTAATCAAAATTCAAATGGTTGACATAAATATGAGCTCAGATTTTAATCAGTATTGATTACTGTTTAGAAAACAAAGAGCACAAATTAGCACAGCATCATACCAGAGTTTGAATTCCATACATAAAGCATTACAGTAAAAAACAGAACTGACTAAAAGAAAAAATCTGTATACAGAGAGATACAGTATAATTATAAGGAGATCGTCCATATTTATAATAAATTGGGAGAAGCCCAACATTGAAAACTCATTACAGTAAAAAACAGAACTGACTAAAAGAAAAAATCTGTATACAGAGAGATACAGTATAATTATAAGGAGATCGTCCATATTTATAATAAATTGGGAGAAGCCCAACATTGAAAACTCATCCTTGGAAAGTTCACCAAGCAAGTAATGATAGGTCAATTGTCCACAGTAATTAGATAAGTGACCTAAATAAATTTTAGTCTTTAACTCCATGGTGTATGTACAACAACAATTATGATTACCTTTTCACGAGATCTGCAAGTAACACTTGTTCGTCAAGCCTCCATTGCCTGTACACCACCGAAGAAATATCCAAGGCATACTTTCCAGTAAACACTAATCTTTCAAGAATGCCTCCGCCATTTTTAAGAATCTGGCGAGCCAAAGCAGTGATGTTGATTGTGTCTCAGAAATGAGGGCTCAATAGCTTATGAATAGGATGCATCACACTGAGTTGTCTGTTAGTAGCAGTAATAAATGGTTCCGTAACTACATGAGTTTTGAGCCTGAAAGAATCTGACCATTACAGTCTCAGTCAGGACTATACATAGAATTATATTGTAAATATCAAACAAATTCCGCAGGTATTCTATTAGTCGTGGCTACTTGGTTTTTACCAGTGACTCATAAGATGATGGTAACGAGAATCATTAATGGTCACGTACGTTTTAGCCAGCTGCCATAGAGCTCCTTCTGCGCCTTCCTCTGTTGGAGTAAATGCCTTCCCAACACTTGCCCGATCTTTTGAAGGGGGTAGGCTCAATTCGACTGCAACTGGCCTTAATGTGCCATCCTTCTTCAGGAAGAGATTTGAACGAGAAGCCTATGTCTTGGTGATAAACAAATCATTTATTCAATCAAGATGTGGTATCAAGGTGTCATGGTGGTCTAGAATGAAGAGTCTGTTATCCTAGAGAGGCTGAAAATATCATATCCATCTATGAATACATAAATGTCATTGTTGCTGCAGATCAAAGGACAAGCCAAATTACAAGGAATAAGCATTGAGTTGGATCAATATACGTGCTCCATTGTTAGACCATCGAGATTATTTTCCATGTGTGAAGCAATAATAGAACTGATTTGAGAACCATACATCAAAGGGTCCAGTTTACTTCTCTAACGAAAACTCTGTGAATTGAACCACCCACAACATTAAAATTATGTAGCCTAAGCTTAATTAAAAATAGAGAGGAGACAAATGGGGACTAGATATTTGCTCATTACTTGGAGTCTCTGTATAACAAGAGGATTAACTCCGGCCACCATCTGGCGCACAAATTCTTCATCTTTCCTCCATGCAAATTCGTCATCTGCACCTATTAATCCCAGTTCCAATAAGTTCAATTATTCAAAATCTGGTAGAAATCAAGCACAAAATAAGAAGATGCATGGACATGTTTGGAAGAGAAATACTCACCGACTATAACTTGAGGAAGCGGATACTTGAACAATTTTTTGCCGTTAGTTGTAAGAAAGTCTTTGACAAGCTCAAAGTGAATGAAATTTTTGGCAGCTTCCAAAATTGAGTTGTTGGGCAACTTTTTCCCATCGGAAAAGAGCTTCTTAATGTCTTTAAAGGAGTCGAACTCATTCATAGTTGAATCAAATAGCGATTTGACCTCTGGTACCAGGAATTAAACAATTGCCTTGAGGGATTGCACTAAAAAATTAGACATTTTCAGATGCCCAAAACGCTCATCTCGTGGGACACATCTCATACTGTTTACAGCATCAACACCCAAAATCCAGGTTCCGATGTCGCCGGAGAAACTGCAGCAACAATGGCTGCCACGTCCATCGTTTTCTGAACACCCGACTTCTCTTATTCTCAAAGCCTTTTCAAACTTCAACTCGGGAAATTAGAATATGGGCGACTAATAAGCATCTAATGACTGCCATTTCCATGAGCGAGAACAACGAGATGAAAATTCACAAACGTTTCAGTTTCATGAACCATTTTTTGATCAACGATCAAACTTTGTTCAATCATATAACACCACAAATCTACAGTGAACAATAGGACACGGTGACGACTGTGGCAATTCATTTCAAAGGGAAATGCCTTACGGTGTAAATATTATTTTATTTCAAGAGATAAAAATAGAAAGAATAAACCAATAATTGAATTATTGCATAATCCTTAATATTTATATGTGTTTAGAGAAAGCTTCAGAGTTTTCTCCTCCTCAGTCTTCCCTTTTTCTTTGTTTTCAAAATAAATATCCTCATAATTATTTAATATTATTTTATCTTAAAATATAAAAATGGAAAAAGTAAAGTAATAATTGAATTATTGCATAATGCTTAATATTTATATTTGTATTTGGAAAAGTATTTTTCTTTGTTTTCAAAAAAAAGATCCTCCTTCTTTTGAGATGAGTCTTTGCTCACTATTTAATATCATTTTATTTCAAGAGATAAAGATAGAAAGAATAAACCAATAATTGAATTTTCGAATTCAAGCTTTTGTGATCCATAATGAATAAGAAAAATCTTTATGTAGAAATCACATAATAGGAATTCTTGGTGACGCATTTCGAACCAACTAGTGTGGTTCATCATTAGGCCCAGATGATGAACCAAACTCGTTGGTTCGAAATGCATCGGCCAAAAATTTATGTTATGTGATTTCTACCAAAAGACTTTTCTCAATAATTGAATTACTGCATAATTCTTAATATTTATATTTGCATTTATCGAAGCCTTTAGAATTTCCTTCTCCTACCTCTGTGTCCTTTCCCTTTCCCCATGTTATTTGGTTTATATATTGATAAGTTGGAAGGTTGGTTAAGCAAAGGAGATGGAGAAGGGGTTCATCTAGCAAGCTATGTGGTAAAGTTGCTTCTATATGTAGATGATCTTACTCTAATCTCAAAAACAGTGCATGGATTAAGAGAACACTTAAAGGTATTAAAACACTTCTATCAAGGGGTGGGGATGCAGATGAACATTAATAAGACCAAAATCATGATTTCCTCTTTAAGTAGAAAATACAAACCAAACTCTTTTCTTTGCAAAGGTAGTCCTCTCGAGATAGTGAAGGAATACAAATATCTTGGGATTGACTTCCACCATAAGCTTAGTTGGGAGACTTGTAGGGCGGAAAGAATTCAAGGACGATGGAGAGCCTCATACTTACTCCAAAATAGGTGCACAAAAACTGAGCTTTCGGATTGGAAAACCAAGAAAACGCTTTTCGGTTTGTTGGTTACTTTGGTTGTTCTCTATAGTTGTGAGCTATGAGGAAATAGCATGTCAACTTGTAGCTGAGACAGATAGAAAGGATACCAAAGTAACTAGTTACTAGCAATCTCAAAGTTGAAGCCATAGTCCCGTATGAAATCCTTTTCACTTAAGCACTTACTTTCCCATTGGAGGCAACAACGATAACTCTGTTAATAAGTTAATTAAAAAGGACTAAAAGCATAGATAACCAACATTGGCCCAAGATAGCTATGGAAGAGGAATTAGATCGTAGGAAGAAAACTTGGATGAAGAAAAACAAAAAGTGGTTAAGTGGGATATCAAGCTACATGAATGTTCTAGCACCAATGAAGAAATACAAAAAAATTGTGATGGAAAAATTTAGGATGCCATGTGGACTAATCACAATGGACTTAAAAAAACATACTACATCAAAGAATTCAATCCAATTGTGACCATGGCCAGAAAAAATATTTAGCGGCAGTTATTAAAAGAAAAACAAGGGTGTATTAATCAGGCAATCAGTCACCCCGACTTAATGCAACAAGTCCATCAAGTCTTCAAGAAGATGGACTGCAATGTCGTTAGACTCCAATGCAAGCAGGTTCCTCAAGAACACTTTGGTGCGGATATGGGATACAATAATCAGCGGAAGGGAAAATGTGTTGTAGCACTTCTCTAATCAGATCTCATGGGACATTTGGACAATGATTTGAACTAGACTACAACTAGGAACCTACTCGCATTGGAGTTCATCGACATAGCAGAGAGAGAGGAAACTGCCAATATATAGGTATGCACTTAAGTTAACTTGTGATTTCTCTTTTCTTTTAATGATATGAACTGTAAATGGATATGTACATAAAAATAGCTATTTGCCCCAATATTTGTTTAGGACAAGTAAATTTTCACTTGTGATTTTTCTTTTCTCTTGATCAACATGAACATGAATTGCAAGTAGATAGATTTTCTTAATGATTTTTTCTATATTGGTTTAGGATGGATTTTTTATAATGACTTGTGAATTTTTATGGATATTACATGAGATAGTTTGTCACAACATATTAGATAAAATATATGGAAAAATTGAAATCTATATTACTATGGTTAATTTTTTTTAGATTTCTAAACTTATTGAATTACTTCACTCTATGGAATACAGAAAATAGAGAATAGTAAAAAAATTAACACCCACAAATCACAATGACACAAGATATGTCTTGGGAAACTCATACAAGAGAAAACTTAGCTAGAAGGTGAGGTTGTTCTGCTCTCTCTTTCTCTAAATGGAAATGGATGTAAGGAGTGAGACCTATGGCTAGTGGGTTGCTACAAAACACAAACTATCTTTGTTTTCTCTCTCCCTATCTACTCTTAGCTATTATATTCATTTATGAAACAAAAGGTGCTCCAATAAAATGGAATCTCTTTTTCTCTTAATGGCTCACTTATGGCACAACTAGATAAGTTTGAATCTTTTAGCTCTTAACTAGAGTTATGATATTGACTCTTCTAGAGTCTTCTTCAACATGAGCACATGGCTAGACCCTTTTCATGAGTAATGGGGCTGGCCTGGCATCCTCTCCAATAAAGGTGGTCAAAGTAGGAAAATCAACTTCTATATCTCATAACTTTTGCCTAAGGACTCCATTCGAGGTCTTTCTTGCACCATTGGAAGTTTGAGGTCTTTCTTGCACCATTGGAAATGTGTCTGAGTGTAGAACAATGCCAATGGGTTTGGCACAAGTGAAAGTTTTTGGACCTCAATAATGTTATAAAATGCTTCAAAGTGCCTCCAAAGGTTTAAAACCCCACTTTGTTAAACTGGGATCATCTAGTAAAAATAGTCCTATCTGTTGACTCCTTCAAATTTTCCACTCTAAAAGTATGTAGATGGATTGCAAATAATATAATGCTCCAATCAAGATCTTGTATTCATGAAGATAGAAATGGGAAAATATAATTTAATAACCAAATTTTCTAAAAAAAACAATTAAGAGATAACTAAATACAATACAATAATATTCTTGCTTATGTTATTTCTTTCATGTATTTTGAATGAATCATTAGCTCATTTCATCTACTTTGCTAGAACATATCCCTAGGAACTTCTCAACAAGCCTCCATAATCTAGATTCTATTCTAATCTAATCCATTACTCCTCTCAATCATGATGAATCCTACTTTGCTAGAAAATATCCCTAGGAACTTCTCAACAAGCCTCCATAATCTAGATTCTATTCTAATCTAATCCATTACTCTTCTTAATCATGATGAATCCTGTACTCATGAACATAGAATTGGAAAAATATAATTTAATGACCAAATTTTCTAAAAAAATCAATTAAGAGATAACTAAATACAATACAATAATATGCTTGCTTATGTTATTTCTTTCATGTATTTTGAATGAATCATTAGCTTGGTTCATCTACTTTGCTAGAAGGTACCCCTAGGAACTTAGCTTGGTTCATCTACTTTTCTAGAAGATATCCCTAGGAACTTCTCAACAAGCCTCCGTGATCTAGATTCTATTCTAATCTAATCCATTACTCCTCTCAATCATGATGAATTTAACCTCCTCTCCTTACTGCTTTCATCAGTTTCTTTCACAACAACATTCTTAGCAAGAAAGCAAGTGGTGCTGCTACTAAGAATTCCATCTATCTGTTGTTTATAAATGCATCCTCTATAATGTATGTGTGCTCTAACATAAACTCTAGCAGGCAATTATTTATTTCAACCAACCAATATAAACCAACACAATTAGCAATATGTTTGAATTCCATCTATCTGTTGTTTATAAATGCATCCTCTATAATGTATGTATCCTCTAACATAAACTCTAGCAAGAAATTATTTATTTCAACCAACCAATATAAACCAACACAATTAGCAATATGTTTGTCCTTACTGCTCATTATTCTAGTTCATGTGGCTAAAAAACAATTGGGGCTGGTGAGATTAACTATTGCCATTGTTATAACATACCATGCAAATCTTTGTATATACAATGCTTTTGGTCTACATCATTGTCAATGAATGTTATAAACTTGTTTACCTTGCAATAAATGATATTCTTGTATAGAAAAATAATATAATTGAAATCCCTGCAAATCTTTGTATATACAACCCTTTTGGTCTATATCATTGTCAATGAATATTATAAACCTTTTTATCTTGCAATAAATAAACTTTTTTATCTTGTAATAAATGATATTCTTGTGTAGAAAAATAATATAATTGAAATCCCTCCATTCCTTATTAATGGAAATCCATTTTAGGTAGGCACTAAAGAAAAGCCATCTGTTCTTCCTCTCAGATTGTTGTCTTTGGAGCTATTTTACTATGACACACTGCAAAACTTTTTTTGTTGAAGAATATTTTGTTGTCTTTGGAGCTATTTTACTATGACACACTGCAAAACTTTTTTTGTTGAAGAATATTTTATTTATATTGTAGCACCCGGGGTGTCCTCTTCAAAATTCCCAGGGCATTAATTAAAATATTGTATTAAAATCCATGAGGAATAAAATAAGTAAAAAATTTTATATACCTATTTCCTAGTCTATACACCCATTAATGCCCGCTGTATGTACATTATCTATTGGTGCGCATTAATGAGTTTATGCAATTACATGAGCTGAGGTTATACCCTGTTAAATATTATTACTTAAATATTGGTTGCTCTCCATTTCCTCACTCCATTCCCATTAATCCATCCTGTAATCTATCCTTTACTGCACAAAAGGACTACTCTCTAGTTCCCTAGGAGTTGACTTAATCAACATACTACTAAGATTTTAGTACAAAAGAAGTAAATGAGAGCAAATTTGAATGCAACACGTTAGAAATTTCAACATTATGTTTAAATTCATTAAAATTAAAATAGGTCAAAAATATAACTTATAAATTTAGAATTAAAAGATGTAATATGAGAGTCATTAAAATTAACATGTTAAAAAAGATATTTAATAAAAAGATAACACAGAGTCATTAAAATTAAAATAGGTTAAAAAGATAACTAATAAATTGAAAATTAAAATATGTAATATAAGATATAGCTAATAAATCTAAAATTAAAATTAAATATATAATATAAAATATAACTATGAAATCTGTAGGACAAATTTTGTAGCTTCAGTTCAGAGGCTATTTTTTCTTATATAATATATATGTTTATTTAGTAAAATTTATTACTACGATTTTAAATTGTCAAAACAATGAGTGGGCGGACTCACATATTTTGAATTTCGCACAATGTTAATCCGCCAGAGCCCCTTCATCGAGGAAAGCCAATCCACCCTAGCAGCCCCTCCTTCAATGAAAGTCAATCCACCGCAGCAGCCCCTTCTGCAATTCCAGTTAAATCTGTAAAACAAATTTGAATGCAACATATTAAAGAGTTAATTCATGGCTATTATTTTATCCTACAAATTGTCAAAATAATTAGTGGGAAATTGTCAAAACAATGAGTGGGCGGGTAGGAAACATTACCCACAGCTCCTCCTTCAACAAAAGCCAGTCTGCAGCAGCCGCCCCTCCTCCAATTGCACTTAAAAGAAAATCCTCAAAGATGGCTAATATATATAGGCAATCCTCAATGGCAGAGATGAGGAATGTAAACTTAATCAGATTTCAATACCAATTAACAACATAAAAATGTCAAAAATATATTACATTATTAACAACATAAAAATGTCAAAAATATATTACATTTTATCAAATAAAAATCACTTACCAGTACTGCAAACCAGGATCTAGTTTATTCACCCTTCGAGCAAACCTTTTTTCCAAAGGCTTTACGGAATCTTTCACACAAGGAAGTAATTATTTCCTTGGTCTCTTCCAATACTGCTTACCCTCCCTCTCCGATTGCAGATATTCATATAGCAGAACCGTACATGCTGCGGAGTTCAAATATTTAAAAGTTTTACTCTCATGGTTGAAAACCCCAGAGAAAATATGATGGAGATCATTAAAAATTAAACTGAAAACTGTACAGAAAATATAATCAAGATCGTATAAATTTAAACGGTACAACAATGGGAAAAAAGAAGAAATACACAGCATCACAAAAAATCATATAAGATACCAGTGGACACCCAAAAAAATGTTATAAATAGTTATAACAAAACAAAACAGAAAAACATAAAACAGAGAACGGAAAAGAAAAGAGGACGCTGAAAGCAAAGAGATGCAGAAGCTGGTAAATATGTACACTGCCGTGGAGCAGGAACGGCTAGACGAAAATTCACGAACCGTTTCAGTGTCATGGAGGGACAACGGCCATAAGAAAATTCGCTAACCGTTTCAGTTTAATAAATCAACAATCAAACTTTATTCAATCGTCTAACCACACAAATCTACAATAAAACACCTCCACTGTTAGGGAAACTCATTTCAAAGAAAAACCCCTTACCGGCGTAAGAAACGCATTAAGACTTAATTAACTTCATTTGTTGGGTAATTTGCAACCACCAACTAAAGAAGGATTGGGTCTTCGTGAGAGCCATACACAAATGACGAATGTTCGTTAGAGGTAGTTATAACAGTAAAGGATTCAAGGTCTACATGCTGAGGCGTAATTCAATGTAGAAGGTGGGAAGGAGTAGACCATCGCAACGCCTGATTGAGGTAGGACCGATTATCATCACTGAAAACGGGGAGGACGAAAAATTGAAAAAAAAATTGATAAACCTACATATCTTTTAGAAGTTAGGAAGCATCTCAGAGTGCCATGATTTGGTGTCTAAATATCAGCGGTCGAATATCTGGCTATTCCACATGGCAGTTGACAGATTGGACAATTCGCTCGGCTGAATGAGTGGATGAAAGAGAAACCTGATGAAATGATAAGATTAGGGTTTGGGTAAACATGATTTGACCGTTCGATCTGTAGGAGTGAATCCTCACCATTTATGTATGGAGTATTCATGTGAACCTTGACGTACAAACACTTGTAACCTTGATGTATCACCAGAGTGGTATTATCACCATTAACCAAAGGTTGAGCATAAGTAGACTGCCCTGCCTTTTGTTGAGTATAAAAAGAGGGATAGGGTTACGATCCAAGGCAATGTATAGTAAAACATGGATTCAATTCCAACATGTGAGTATATAAAACGATATTCGTATCAACGATAACTTAGCGATAATAACTTTAGCGCAACAAATCCATGAATAGATTAACTTGGTGGAGTCCATGATGGCAATCGTGGGTGGTGAAAATGGTACACAAAGGCATTATAATTTGAATTAAAAAATGGTGCAATTACTTATGTATTCAAGGAAGAGGTAAATTCATCAAACAAGTGGATTTTCAAAAAAAAATTGGGTAGTAAAATTCACTAAACACATGGATTTTCAAAAAAAATTGCTTAGTCATAATATAATATATGGTAAGTATTAAGGAAGTTCTTATTTAAAAGAAAGAGTGTATGAAGTGTTCTAAAAATTCAAAAGAGCAGAGTGAACAAGAAAATAAAATGTTAGAGTGTAGAGTTAAGAAGAGAATGATGTGTTTTATTGGTTAGTAGCTTAGAAAACAACAAATAGGCTTGGCTTCTCTTTCAAATGGGTTCTTACAAATTTGTGAAATTTAGGGGCAGGTTAGCTATTGTAATAGTACAATGTTTCCTGGAAAGAACCATTATTTAAACAATTATTTTTTTTGTTTTCTCTAAAAAAGTTTCAATGTATATTTGGGTTTTATGTTATCATTATGGGATGATGTACCATGGAATAAGTATTTTGATATTTATTGTAAATTGTTTCCTATGAACATTATTCAATTTATATTGTTATACTAGTTTCAAATGAGAAATAAAATATAAAAATTACTAAACATTAAGATAATTATAAAATAAAAAAATAAATGAAAAAGAAAAAAATATGTCTCCTATTTGTAAAGCTAATTAAAACAAAAATACCAATAAAAGATTTATTGCTCTAAACAAATTAAATATAAATTAAATACAAATCTAAAGCATACTATTAAAAAAAAAACATAAAACTTAAACCAGGTATTATATTATATATGAGATACATATTAATTTTTTAAGAAAAAAAACATAAATAATGTATTATATTATATGATAAATATATAATAATGATAAAAAATTATTAAGATTGTTAAAGAAAACTAAACAATAAATAATCAAATTGAAAATATACTACAATTACTTGATGAGAAAGATTCACAAGTACTTGTTCATGATTGTTTTAGTTATAGTTGGCTCGAACACACTAACAATCATGGATAATATTTTTTCCTTCCAAATAGACAAAGAACAAACAATTCTAGACCTTGGCTAATATGGAAATACTCAAAAATTTAATGTTCATTAATGTTATGCTATTTATATTTATATTGACCCAATATGTATCTATTAAATTATAGATATTAAATTGCACAATCAAATAGTTTTATGAGTTATTTAAGAATATTCCAGTTATTTGTTTTCAAATTCAAAGGTGAAAACAGTGACAAGTGGTAGGCAGTACAAGTTCTCTCCTCAACCCATTTATAATGATGTCATCGTAGGAGATTTGGGGCATAACTCTTTATCAATGAATTCAATATTGATGAGACTAGTGGAATTGGAAAGAGGACTGAGAAGGCTACTGTAGGTCCCAATTTTGGACAATGGAGATCCGAAATTTTAGAGATATAACATACTCAAGGTCAAGATCCTAAAAGAATGAAAAATAATGACCTGAATCAAGAAAATAAAAACACCTAGTAAGCAAAATTGCATGGATGATTTGAAGAATGCGATTGGAGCTAAGATAAATAGTTTTATATGTGCCATGGAAGCAGATTTGAAGAAAGGCATGGAATATTTGAAGAAATACATGGAAGGTTTGAAGGAAGCTGGGACAAAGGTGCTACAAGAAAGGCCTCCTAATGACAAAAAGGTAGTAGAGTAAACTCATGATGATAAAAAAATAAATTTTAATCATGATTTCATAGAATATAACATTGGATTGAATACCCATTGTATTACGAAGATCGATATGATGAATTTTGATGTCAAGGATCCCATATCATGGACACTACAGAAGGATAAATATTTTTGATCTACATGATGTGCAATTGTTCCAAATGGTACATATCGCATATCTATATTTAGAACTTAATCAATTTTTATGGTACAGAGGGCTTTGTTCTCTTAAAAGACTTGTAACTTTATTAATTTTCATGGAGGAAATGATAGCACATTATGAGGATACAAAGAGAAACAACTTATTTAGCCAATTGATAAATCTCAAACAAAATGGTTCTATGGCAGAGCACACTGAAGAATTCCAAAAATGGAATATAAGGGTAAACAATATTCTAGAAAAATAGAGGATTGATGTCTTCATAAGGAAATTAAAGGATATCATTGAACATGAGGATTGTCTTTGGGAACCTCATTCATTAGAGTAGGCATTCAGGTTACCAAGAAAAACGGAAAGTAAAATTATGGCAACAACATAGCCTACTGCTCATATATATAAAGATGGAAGTGTTGTTGCCCCTAGCCTTCCACAACATACAAGCTTGTCACTGCAACAATTGGAAGAAAAAAGAGTAGAAGGGCTTTGTTACAATGTTGATAGAAAATACAGTAAAGGTCATAAGTGTGCTCAGAAGAAATTATTTTAAATAGATTGTGAATAGGAGGAAGAAAAGGAATAGTAAATGTCAGAAGAAGAGGACATACACCACGAACAAACTCTAGAAAAAGAAGAAATGAATCTGACCATATCTTGTAATGCATTGGCAATAATTACCACTCCTCAAACTTTTAAAATAGAATGACATATCAAGAAGAAAAAGGTAATAGTGTTGATTGGTTTGGGTCGTACCCATAATTTTATTCATTTTAAGATAGCGAATGAATTGAATTGCTTCCTATATCGAGCACCAAAGTTTCAAGTGATTGTTGGAAGTGGAGCAACCATAAATTACTCTCGAGAGTGCCATAATATCAAGAAATCAATGGGAGAATATGTATTGAAAATACCAATGATTTCCATTCCAATGGGTGGTTCTCATGTTGTACTATGAGTCCAATGGTTGCAATCCTTGGGGACAATAGCTTTTACTTTTCAAGAAATTTTCATGAACTTCCTTTCGTAAGAAAAGGAAGTTGAATTAAGGGGTATCACATGTAAACTCGGAAAGAGAATCAGCTCTAATAGAATGACAAATCTTCTAATGAAACAATAATGAGGCGTAACTGCACAATTATGTTTGCTATAGGTTCCCACATTGAAATCATCTATTTCTCAAGATCTGCAAAAATTCTTGGACAATCATTCCATGGTATTTCAGAATCCCAAATGCCTTCCACCTATTCGTGGTCATGATCATGCTATTCATTTTATTCAAGGAAGTGTTCCTCTTAACATCAAACCTTACCCAATGGGAAGACACCTAAACGTAAAATGGATCACGATAATCTTAAATACTTTTTAGAATTAACTTTAGAAGAGTTCAACAAAAATGGGTGACAAAGATGTTCGGTGATGACTTTGAAATCATCTATAAGAAATGGGAGAAAAATGTAGTTGTAGATTCACTCCCAGGAAAGGATGAGGGTGTGGAAGCATTATTTTGTGTCATTTCTATTATCCAACTGGATTGGATAAATGAAGAAAAGGATGAATGGAACAATGACGAAGAAGTGCGGGAAATAATTGAAAAGTTTCAGAAGATCCCAACTCGCACAATAATGTTAGAACTTGACAGAGAAGGAAAAATCATATTTGAACCCAAAGCGGTCATGGAAACAAGAAATGGATAGCTAAGAAATCGATCAATTTTAAAGTATTTCATAAAGTGGAAGAACTAACCCACAAAATGTTCCACATGGGAGGATGAGAATTTTATACGGAACCATCGAAAACTACTCAAGTGCTGAGGACAATATTTTTTCAAGTAGAGTGATAGGACCAGCCCAACACTTTTCGGACTTTAAGAAATTAAAATGATAGTGTGGTGATTATATGATTGGCTAGATATTCGGTTGTGATTACATGTGTGAGGAGTACACAATCAGATATTCTGGACTTGCGTTAGGTGGCATTCAATTACACAATTATGTTTGTTTACTTGCCTTGGGTTGCATTTTTGTGATCCTTGCTATGCCAAAACTCTTTGTTCGTCGTTCACTTGGTCATTTGTCGTTGGGCTTACCGAGGGTTTGTTCTGCTATTCTCTACAAGTTTGACTATGCAGCTTTGGTGTGAGTTCTAAGCACGCCTCTTGGTGATTTCTATACTGGTTCCTTTATGTATGCATGGTTGCTCTCTAGCCTGGCTTGTTGGGTAGGTATGGTTTTCCAAATGCAGGTAGCCCTCCTTCCTTGATTCAATTTGTGGTTTTATTTCCTCAGCTTCTGGCCTTGTTTGCTGCTTTCTCTCCACAGTTTGTCAAAACTCGTGGCTGGAAAGCTTGTCTTCAGCTCTCACTTGTAATTCCTTCACATAAATTAAATTCAACTTTCGTTATTTACTTCTTTCACACTCTGTAATTTCACTTTTGTAACAATATGATTCTAACACCTATGTCTCGTTTGTTGTGCACGTGTTGAGGGTTTGTGGTTGGATGTCTTGGCAATGTATGTTTCGGGCTTGTCTGATAGGCTCTCCTTCTTGAATTTCCTTTAGTCCTCATTCTCGTTTTAACTTAGGCCTTCTAGTCGTGTGGGTTTATCACCCTCGATGCTTGTCAATGGACTCGCACTGTGAGTAGTGTCCTATTGCATTGGAGGTATGGGCTTCCACTATTTGGTGATTTCTTTGACTCTAATTTCCTATGTATGAATGCATTTTTTTCGAAACCCTCACCTAGGGTTTGTTGTCCATGGGCTTATGCGTCTATAACTATGTATGAGATGGTTTTCAAAACCGTCACCTAGGGTTTGTCATCCACGGGCTTATGCATCTATGGCTTTATCTTGCAGTGCTACTATGTAACTCTTATACACTTGTTTTTGGAATTTTGGAAGAGAAAATATTCAGGAAATAAAAATTGGTTCAGTTTGCATGAATGTCATTCATGTAATTATGGTGTCGTTCTTTTGGTTTACTCTGATTCTCAGCATAGATTGCAATTATTGTTCTTCAGTTTTCTTGTGATGTTTTATACGAACATGCGTGAACATTGTAGGTGCTTTGGTAATTTGTTTGAGAGTCAATTTAAAAGAATAATGGGAATTTCACCTGACCTATGGGAGCTTGGCCTATACTAGAATTTGTTTGTGTCACTCTTTGACTGTCTTTGCTCTTTTCTTCAAAGGAAATATAAGCCCTGATCTAGCATCTACTCTTCTATCTCACTATTAGGACTGGTTCTTTTTCTCAGGGAAACAAAAGGAATTAAACTCAATGATTTGTGTATGGTAGGTAGTGTGTTCAAATGCTCATAAATTTGAAAACACAATAAAAATACAGTAGGACATATAGATGGACTGAATTGGTTTCTGTGTTTATTGATATTATTCGAGTGCAAGAAGTGTTGAACCTTTTACACAACTTTCACTATTACATTTATATGTTTCTTGTTCCAATTAATGAAACTATACAATTGCTTTTCAGTTTTATACTTTATAGTTACATGGTTATTAGTCATTTGGTTATGTCCTTATGAAAAGATTTTCCTTTTAGACACAATTGTCTTTTCCTTTTAAAATAATAGGACAATTATTAATCCATGGTTTATTAGTAACACAGAAGTAAATAACCCTAATCGATCAAACTACCTTTGACTAATTTAGAGATTATGATAAAAATAAAAATCCAACCTCCTATTTTGACAAACTAACATAAAAGAGGAATAAAATTTTAACTCAACTTTTTAGCCTCGTAGAGACTGACACCCGGACATGATGCCTGAGCTGGATGCTCCTGCATCATAGAGGGGCATGTTAGGTCCATATACTACTAGTGTAAATCCTTATTTTTATTACTGCAACCCCCTTATTGTATTATTGTGCCCATATAGTCCCCATGTTGTTATTATTGTACCCCATAGAAGCCCATGATTATTATTATTGTGCCCCTACAATATTATTGTTATGTAGCCTCTCATTGTATTGGGAATTCTTAGACTCCTGTATATAGAGAGGACTTGTAATTTGTATCATCGAAGAATTGTTAACTTATGTAATGTAAAGGAGGTTTCTATATTTTTGTGAGCTAGCTTCATAACATGCACAATTAGAGGCCAAATATGACAAACCTAAATTCGTCTTGTCATCAAGGGGTTTCAAAGTGCGGGAAGAAAATAATATCTTTTGCAAGAGATTAATTCCACAACTGCAGTTGTCGGTAGAATTCTCAAAGTAGGTGAGAAAATATGTAATTGCTAGAGCGGTTAGGAATATAGAGCATTTCTAGTTGAGGCAAACCTCTCATTTTGAAATTCCAAGAAAAGGAGAGAGTAATTGAGTTGTCCGTGCAGGAATTGTTGTGACTCACTCAGTGATACGTGTAGAAAAGAAGACTGAGGTTGCAAAAAAGAAGACGTAGTAATGAAAACACATGATCGAGAAATCATGAATATTTCTAACCAAGGGAATTTGATGCAGGAGCATTGAATTAAGCCCAAATAGAACTTTATCCTGAAAACCTTCAAGAAGGAGAAACATTGTAGCATGAGGAAAGGAGCATGATTTTCTAGCTTTTCTATAGAATTTAATTAAATGGTTATCAAACAATAAACCAACCCATGATTTTGTCATTTTTTTACTGTAGGTTTCTATGAATGGTGTATAAACTTCTCATATGAAAGGTTTGTTGGACTTTCACAATTATGTATTGTGGCTTCTATTTATGACACTTTAAAGGTATGAAGTTTTTGATGTGATGTGTATAACACACTTAGCATTCACACTCTTGAATTTTGTAGATTTTATCATGGTGGGTTTTGTTAATTTTTCGTTGGGGATTATTGTTGGGTTTGTATTAAGATAGTCCTTATCCTAACTTATTGTTTGTATGACATGGCCACCCTTTCTCAATTATATTAGAGTCTTGGTCATGCATTCTATTTAAATTTACTCTCACGTAGCTTTTTGGGTTTAGTTAGTATTTTTTCCCTCTCCACCTCTACTTAATATCAGTTGGGATGGCATGCCCTAAACTTATATGCTCTTGTACTAGATCTCTTACCTTGGTGTTGTGACTTGCCCCTTTACTCAATAAGCTTAAATGTCATATTGTAATCTTCCTTTTTTTCTTTTGTAATTCTATGTTATGGTTTTGTACCCTACTATCTGCCTTGCATTGGGTTTAATAGTCTCATTTCTAGTCATAGTACTCTCCTCGTGGTAGTTTAATTTTTCTTATTATATGGGAGAGTTAACATTATAGAAGAAGTTTCCCATGGGACTTTCACACCAGGGGCTTTCCACATTTTTGAGTCCATCTAACTCCTTCCTAGCTGAAAGATGCTAGTGGTATAACTATCAATTTTGAAAGTGTTCCTAAATGATTATTGAGAACACTATAAAATCATCCCATTAACTTCCCCCCTTAACGTGACCAAGAGATAATATTTGTAACTATTTAGAAAGAAATACCTAGAGGGTGGCAACTTTCACATTAACTCCTTCCCTTTTTTCTACACATTACACTTGGTATAAGGAGTAGATCTTTCTCTCAACTATGCATACTATGCTTTGTCCATATCCTTTTCCCATTACTTCATTAATAACAATGATATAAAAATGATTTTTTTTAATTTCAACCATTTGACATATATCAAGTTTTGACGTTTTGTTGTAAATGAATACATAAATATGCTTTATTTTTTATAATGGGCCATTATGAAATCCATCCTCCAAAAAATATATAAAAAATTATTTTAAAGGGCCCCTTGAGATAAATAGGAAGACTCTGGATAATCAAATTGGAACAGATACAAAGTTATCAATTTCTATA